>JAGGAU010000002.1:0-231774 GCA_017657275.1 Termitomyces sp. T108 | reverse complement strand
TATGCGGGTGGTGATGGCCGTTGATGTGTTGATGGCCGCTGGTGAGGACCGGTCCGGGCCCGGGGTCTATGGAGCTGTCCCGGTGCAGTTGAGGGTACCGGGGCCGGGGTTGGGTACCGGCGGTGGTTGGCGGTTTACCGGTGGTGGTGGCGGATCGTGACAGCAGCCCTAGTGACAGACCTGCCTCAACAGCTGTGCCAACCCATCCAATAAACCACACATTGCATTGGCAGCCTGATTGAACTATTGACACCTTCTTTTCCCACCCACCCATACTAGGACATGCTTGGTTAACAAGTTTGACCTCTCCCAACTCCTTCCCACTGGGCAACCCTAACTATTTTTCCTGTTTCAGACAGGAGTGCAGTGTAAGACAAGCGGAATCAGTGGAGATTCTTTTAATTGTAAGTAAATTGATAACATAAGAAAGAATTCGAAAAACATATGTCATGATGAAACATATGATCTTGATGACGCGAGGACGTTTAGTTAATGTGCCGATACTGCTAGTCATACTCCTCAACATGGGCACATGAACAAGTAACAAGTAGAAAGACTGCTTCGACTTCTGAAACAACAGCAAAACATATATGAATGACAATGAGCTGAATTTATTGGATACGAAGACTTGCCATAGCATAGAACAGATCACTTCCCTCCAACTCAGATAATTTGAAGTAGGTACTGAGAAACTATGCAAATTACACTGCAAGAGTTGAGAAGAGGGTATATAACGTGTGAGGTATACATGAGATACGTGGAACTAAATAGAATGAAAATCACAAGGACTGACAATGCTATGAAGAACTAACTCTACAAGCGTGATCATTATTATTATCCAAGGAACAGCCCATTTGATATTCTGAAAACCTTCTACCTTTTTGTCGGATGATCCGGCCACTGTTGAAGGCTGAGCGAGGAGAATCTGCTTCATGAACTTCATGAATAAAGGTATGAGCTTCCTGTGGCAATTCAGCATTTAGTAAGACAGGTGTTGTAGGTCCACTCAACAGCGAACTATCGGAAGACGAGGATGAAAACCAAGCGGAAGCAGAGACGGACCCATCAGACCATCCAGGAAAGCAAGAAGCTGTTGGTCTTCGCACACCGTTTTTTACAGTACGCTGGGCAAAGCGCACATCTGACTGACTGAGGTTGAGATGATGGTAGACTTCAAAGGTGGACTGGAAGCAATGAGCGATGACTAAATGCTGTAGCAGGGACGACGTTGGGGGGCAATAATTGACTAGGAGTGGTGAGAACAGACGACCTAACAAGTGCAGAATGCGGTGCACGAGGTGGAGTGACGATCCTCGCAGCTTACCACGGCGGTTTCATTATAGATGTACGCTTCCGAGCCGATGGTACCCTGAGGTGCAGTCTCTGACAGAAATCTATAATAAAATCTGCTATGTCTAACGAAATGTAAACTGTTCGATGACATGCTTGAGGTCTCCGCAGCCAAGGGAAACTTGAGGTGAGTCGGTAAAGAGGCGTGATCACAACGAGCCGGACATGCATAAGGAGGGCGGAGTGGTTTCAATACATCAGGTAACGGAGGAAGCTCAGAAGGTGTCAGCATTATGGTCTACAAGAAGCTGTCGGAATGGTCGCAGAGAAAGCGAGGAACATACTGACTCTTCCTCAGAGGAGGTATCGGATTGAGGTGGATTGACACTAACGATATTTCACTCATGCAAAGGTAAAGTAGAAAAGGGCATCTTTTCCTCGAGGGATTCGAGAGAAATGTGCGGTTGGAGGGATGCCTTGTTCAATCTACGCAACGTTTGACCTTCTTTTCTAGCGCGATTTCGATGGTTTTGAAACTGGATATCACGGTAGATATCAGAAGATAAGAAGATAGACACGAGACATTTGGACACTCACTCGGGTTGGTTGATACCGACAACGTTGGTATGAGCAAAGCGATAACAGTAATGACATTGTGGGCAGGCAAGGAAGGCACTTTTTGATGCTGAGGTATTCCTCCATGTGTGGAGACACTTGATGTGGACATACTGGGAACTGAACGTTCAGACCTGGTGGGTGCCTACGCTGATCGAGCCTTTACAGAGACAGGGTCAAAGGAGACGGCCAAGAGCAGACTCGGCAGCGATGCCATCGAGACAGATGCGGCATTGCTTTCAATCATCCCGGCGTAGATTACCCATAGTGATATTCGGGACAAATTATCTGCTATCCGAGTAGTAACCAAGAATTAATGTGAGGCACGATATCCTTACCCATCCATTCCATCTACACGAAACAGCGGGAGTAGGGCTAAGGAACTGACCCATGTGAAGCCATTCGGCACCACCCTTCACCATACGCTTGCATTCTGCAGAACGGAGGGCGAGATGATGGCTCGAGGCATTTGTTCTGCAGATCACGTGCACAAGTATCCCAGGGCTGTGTCCGCAGTTGGGTAAGTTAAAGTTGTGGAGAGCGGAGAGACGAGCACTGCCATCGTGTGCCCATAAAACCGGCCCTGCTCCATTCATTCATTCCTTACCTTTCTTTCATTTGCTCCTACATATCTACCAACTATGTTCGCTAAGACCCCTGTGCTTTATTGCTTGGCTGCTTTTTCTGCGGTTGCCTTCGGTGCCCCTGAGCCCATTGAACGACGCCAAAGTATGTCATTTGAAGATACACATCTTAATTGCGCGTTGACCCCATTCCAGTTGGCAGTGCCATTGATTCGTTTACATCCGCTGCAGCATCGGTAGCAACGCATGCAGGTAGGACGCAAAGTGCTCATTTTCGCGGCATGCAGCTGAAATGGCGCGTGCGCTTCCTTCTATAGTTGGCGACATAACATCAGTAGGAGGCAGCCTTCTCAGCGGGGCTACCAGTTTCGCAGGCGTCATTACTTCAGAAGGAGGGAGCGTTGTCAGCAGCTTAACATCAGAAGGAGCCAGCGCTTTCACCCACATTACCTCAGAAGGAGGGAGCATTGTCGGCGATGCTACCAGTATCGCAAGTGGCGTAATTGAAACTGTTACCTGTGTGTACTCTTTCGTCGGTGGATCGCACTTCACTGAATTCACTCTCTACAGCCATTGGTGGAAAGGCCGCCACAATAGTGACCAGTGTAGGTGGCGAAGCCATCACACTCGCGACCGGCGTTGGCGCAGTCGCAACGAGTTTCGCAGGATCCGTTTTTACCGTTGCAACAGAAGCAGCAGCGTCTGTGGGTTCTCAAGCCATTCAGACTAATGTCGCCGTTAGCACCTATTCTTTTGGCTTCACTTCGGCGCATGCGGTGGGCTTCATGACGGTTGTGAGCGGCGCCCTCGTGGGTGCCATGATCACTTTATGATTCAGCATGGCTTTCGTGTCAATCTTTCAGTTGTCACTATCTCCGGATTTTTTAATATACATAGACGTATCCCATAGTATGCTTTGTCCTTATTTTACGCGGGCTGAAGCGGGTCATTTCGCGGTCATGGATCAATCAGTTTTTGATCTTCCTGTTGACCGTAGTAGAGCAACCGTCTCATGCCTTTAAAAACAGGTTGCGAACAGAATGTCTCTTTGCTCTGGTTAGCCACCCTCCACACTATCCACTTACAATGAAGGTCCATATATTGCTGTTGACGGCGTTACTATCAACTCGTGTATCTGCAATCCCAACGTTATCGAGGACATTTCAGTCGCAACGTTTGAGGCGAGATGAAAATAGTATGGCTTGCCTCACAAATTCTACATTAGTTTGCTGAATTTAAATAGGCACTCTTCTTGATTTGATCGCACAGTACAAGCAAGTCAAGCTTCAAGCGGACAAAGGTGAGATCGTTAATCGTTCTACGAAATTACAACTCAGTTTTGCTATGTACAGCGGACCAGATAAAACATTTACTTTCTGTAGAAGCACAGAACAAGAAACTTGAAAGTGAGCTGTTGGCGCAGGATGATAATTTCTTTTGCTGATATTCTGATAGTTGAAAAGACTATTGGCTTTCTAAATGACTCAATGATTTCTACCTCAACTCCACAACCCACTGCAAAGACGGTGCACAATCTCGTAGCTGAAACCTACACCGTCCTCACGGCAACAGGTTCAGCCGTTGTTTTCGCGAATCAAGGAATGACCATGACTGTCTCTTTGAACCCATCTTCGACTGTGGCCCCTTCACCGTCTGAGTCGGTCATTGCAAGTACTCCTATAACGGGATCGGTGTCACAGGAGAGCGCTGCAGTTGACGCTGATGCGACAACTGCGGCAAAGACGAGCAATACGAGTGACGTTCCCGTGACTGTCCTGAAAGCTACAGGGTCAGCGATAGTTCTTGCTTCTCAAGGATTGATCAGTACTATGACTGTGACCATTGCTTCATCACCCTCGCAACCTCCCGGGTCTGGTTAAGCAATGGGCTTTATGCCATAGGACATAGGACACCCCTTGTTGTAACAAATAACACACCTACTTTGTCAAAATCCATCGGAATGAGTCTTGGTTCAATTTCAACTAGTTTCACTTAGACGTTAACTATTTTCCTAAATAACTTAGATAGATACAAGCACAATGAGTATTACAAATCAGGAAGAGAGCTAGTTAACTTCGAGTATGACTTCTTCCGCTCGGAGAAGAAGGTGCTTTACTTTCCTTTCCGTTAAACGATAGACTTGATGAAGAGCTCTGCACACAGTATTGTAAGCCATCATTCTGTCCATGAAAAAGAGGGCACAAACTTTGCCGCGCCTGCGAGTATGAGAGCGACAATAAGCAAAGCTGCTATATCATAAGACTGATCTCGCCTGCTGCGGCCGCTCCTCCTACGTGCCAAGAACTGCAGAGGCCCGAGGAAAGGTGCTGACAGCAGCATGTAGACTAAAGATCCTGCTCCGACCATTGGCAAACCCAGAACAAAGCGTCGAACGAAACTCATGAGGAAACCCCGTGGTTTAGCTGGACGAGGGACGCTGCGAGTTCGTCTGGGCCGATCGTCAAAAAGCCCCTCGAGGTCTTGATCTTGTAGTATTCGCAATGCAGCCGCGATGAGGTCCTGTATAAGGCCGAGCGGGGAGACGTAAATGAAGGACGAGGAGAAGAAGTAAGTTGTGGTGGAGGGCTCTTCGAACCAAGACATGAAGAATGTAGTGACGAAAGACGCGAGCAGAACAATGACAGTAAATATGATAGTAGATAAAACCCCAACAATGACTTGAGAGAGAAAAGTTATGATGCTTAGCAGACACGAGACATTTGGACACTCACTCGGGTTGGTTGCAATGCCAACAGCGTTGGTACGAGCGAAGCGATAACGGTAATGACATTGTGGGCAGGCAAAGAAGGCACTTTTCGATGCTGAGGTATTCCTCCATGTGTGGAGACACTTGATGTGGACATACTGGGAACTGAACGTTCAGACCTGGTGAGAGAAAGCGAACGTGCATGCCTACGCTGATCGAGCCTTTACAGAGACAGGGTCGAATGAGACGGCCAAGAGAAGACTCGGCAGCAACACCATCGAGACAGATGCGGCATTGCTTCTCGTCCTGAGGGATATCTTCGTCCGGCATGCGGATGGTCAAGCTTCAAGATTTACAAGGGTGAGTGACACGCACATTTCCGGCATCTATCTTATTTCCCGTCACTTCACCAACTAATGACGGACCAGCCGTCAAAAGAGGGCCATCTCAGGATCGTTGGCGCCTTTGCAGGTATAGGTAGTGGTTAGTAACTCAAGCCTCCCGAAACTCGTCCGTATTGTAGACTCAAAGGTTCTAACAAGGGCTGACCAAAGTAAACCTTTGTGTCCAGAGTTCGACTCGATCTGAACATTACTTTCATTCCAGGTCGCAGTCGGACATGGGTAAGAATCAGTTCTAGTAGTATGGTGAGCTCAGATTGTGCAATCAATCGTTGTGTCCAGAAAGTCAGCTTTAGTGGCCTAGAATCTGCCTCAAGCTTTTTGGCGGGGAAACAAGGTTCGATACTATCAAAACACGTATGCAATGTTCTCCTCCAGGAACTTCTGGGGGAGCTCTCGATGTCTTTGTCAAGATAGTACGGAACGAGGTGGGAGACGACTCGTCGCAGAGTTTTTGTTGATTCCTATACAGCGCATCCAAGGGACCACTCGCTCTCTACAAAGGAGCCACTCCGCCTGCTGTAGGTTGGGCTGCAATTGACTCTCTTCTGCTTGGTTCATTGCACAATTATCGACTCTTCCTCGTCCGGCATGGAATTACAGAGACGACGCCAATTTCCGGAGTTCCTCGTCTCACTTTGCTGGGGCACGGTATCGCTGGCCTTTTTGCGGGATGGACAAGGTAAAGGCTTATGACCTATATAAGCTTAGACCTCATCGGATTCGACTTGATCTAGCACTTTAATTGCCACGCCGGTCGAGCTGCTGAAAGGTTTTCTATATATTTAATTTTGCTGAACCTACTCAAGCCACCTGATTGTAACTAGTCAAGCTCCAGTTACAATCCCAAAGATCGGTAGCCGACCGGCAATTCAAGGGACCTATAGATTGTGCGCGCCAGATCATTCGAGCAAGAGGTTTCCTTGGTATGTGGTCAGGGTTTACGGGTAGCCTTGCTTTTCGCAGCAATTTTTTTTGGATGTTCTTATCCTTCGAGGTGAGTCGTGGTACCCATGCATATTCTTTGCCTACTTCGTCTGATCTATCTTTCGTATGGCAGGCTTTCATGCGGGGCTTCTCACGACTAACAGGGACACCTTACGAGGTGATTTCCACCACCCGGCAATTTGGTGTCCGCTTAACATGTTTGTTTGAAGATAAGCACAGGCGCAGCAAATTTTATTTCTGGTGGCTTGGGTGCCTTTGCTTTCTGGGGTATGGCTATTCCTGCTGACAACGTTAAAAAGTAACCCTCCATTTCCCACTTATCATACACATGTTGAATTTCTTAACAATGACAGCCGAATGATGTCCCACCCTATTCCCCATCCAAATTCACAAACGTCGATATCGACTACCAGAGGTCCATCGTTCATCCTGACGGCCCGCCATATATATTCCTCTCATGGTATCTCGGGTTTTTTCCGTGGCTTAGGGCCTTGTCTGTTACGTGCATTTCCTGTAAATGCCTGTGCGTTCTTCGTTTATGAAGGAACAATGAGAATTCTGGGAGCGGAGAAGGTATTTCACTCTGTTATATCCCATCTACAACTTTGTTAAAAGGCTCGCCTCTGAACAGACCCGCCATTAGCATGGCAAATTACTTAGATTACATAAGTAGAGTATCTTTAGAACTGTCAATCATATTGTCACATCACCGATCTCAAAACCTTATTTTGGAAGATTATATACTAAATGCGGTGTTGTGGTTCTTGGTAATTACGTATGGACTAGAGAAATATACATGTTAATGGACTACTTGGGCCAATATTCATTACAGACACCGTATTAAATATAGTTGCTCCGAATGGTTGTATTACACGATGAAAAACAGTAAAAAAGAAGATAGGCACAGAAAAGGGAAAAAAATGTGGGTGCGATAGAGTCGCACCAGACAAGATGGCAATACACATTCAATAGTAGCATCTAGAAAACGTACTAGGGGGAAGACTGCATGGCCAATTACTCTTTGCAATGGCACCTTCCCAGTTTTCAGCATCTGACCGATAGAGGTCCATGGCAACTCTGGCATTTTCGACCTGAAATGTTCAATCAAGCTCACGCAAATGCCACCGCAAATGACCACGAACTGGATGATGGGGACCTTCTTGACAGCGCCGGCACATGAGCTGCCATGCTAACGTTTGAAGGCCAATGACTTGATGGGGAGAGCGTAATGCATTTCTAAATGGCTAACAAAAGTCAGGATTACGGGTGGCGTAGCCAACGATATGAAGGGAACACAAACTTTATACAGTGCGACATCTCTTGTATTAACGGCCAGATGAGGTAATCCAAGAACTATGACCAGGAAGATGTCATCGCTGCAGATACAAAGATAATCAATCTCCTTACCGGAGAGGTCGTTCCATGTGCTGTGCCCGACAAGGATCTTCTTTTCAAGAAGATGAGAAATGTATTGTTGGACCGCGTGGAACGGCCAAGTGTTTCCTACATGAAGTATCTGAGTGCACCATCAAACATCAAATTGCGGAGGCGAACCTGTAGTAAAGTCTTCCGCGCTTATTCCTGTCATCGCAGTTCGATAGTCAGTCACCTTGAATAGGTCAGTCGCGTCCAAACAAAGACTAAGACCGAATTCTACCGGCATGGTCGGAAAAACATATTTGTCGAAAATGACTTTCCCTCTATAGTCAACAACGACAGCTCGTCTGAAAGAGGCATTGATACTTCCAGTTTCAGAACATACAAGATTTACAGCCTTACGCAAGCATATGAGTGGTTCCACCAGGACCTACACCGATGTTGGCACAAGCTAAGGCGACAATATTTTCACTTGAAGGAGAAACGGCCATTAGGGAGAAATAAGTAGACGAAAAGAATAACAAAATGTGGCACCGAGTCGAGCCAATTTATACCTCGAGGAGACAAAGTTATTGCACCGTTTGTATCCGTCATCTCCAGATTTCTGATACGAGTATGGGAATAGGTGTGACAGGGTTGGGCCTTGAGTCAATGTTCGAAGATTTTCTTGGTGCGAAATTGACATCCAGCGAACGACGTCTTCTGGTGCCTTTCAAACAGGACGTTAAACAAGGTTTCCTGGAGGTGATTGAGAGTGTCGTAATTAGGGAGCAAAGGGTTGATCGACACCCATGAAAAAGTGATCGTGGAAAGACGCTGGATGACTGGTACGGACGGCCCCTCCGGTACATTCGTGTGTACAGAAGCAAAGAGGTATGAACAGCGATTGGGGGCAAGAACGCCAGTCGCCATCGAATTACCTGTAATTTTTCGCATAGAAGATCCCATTTGCCGCGCGAAATCTCAGGCAGGCGGCCAAGAAGATGTCAAAGGTAGATCAGTTTATCGTCGGTGAGCAGAAAGATCTCGATTTCGGAGGGCATTCGGAGGGCAAAGATTACGAAGGACGGACACGTTCAAGGGCTGTAAAGTTCGCAGGACCCTGACCGACCGACATCAATTCGTTGTCCAACATACATAACGTGACAAAGAGCGGGTTTCCAAGGCTAGGCGAGATATCATACGTAGAAGACCGAGATTGATTTTTAAAAAAGAAAAAGATCCTGGTGCCGCCTAGCGCCAACATAATACTGCATTCGGACATGGAGTGTCAACAAACGAACAACAAGCCAAGTCGCGGATCACATTGACAGAGAACTCCATTTACATTACTCAAAGTTCCTTCCCCTTCTGCCTGTATCTGTTCCCGCAATAAGAAGTAGAAATAAAATGAGAACTGCACATTCGGTCACTTCATTCCAAACGCCATTCTTACTTTTTCAATACGTTATTATCATCTCGTACGCTTGTACCTACGGACACGGGATACTCGTTTGATAAGACGACACCACCACCGCTGTTCTCGTCCATTATGCCTGAAGATTGTCCGTGTTGGCGGCCGTAAAAGTTTCCGTGGCAGTGGCTTGACCGCCGCTCCGGTAACTCGTTGCGTTAATCGCCACGTTGCATTAGCCCTGCTAACGCTCCGCTCAGCCCTAAGCATATTATCAACAATGTCCATGCGTCCCTCCTTGAGAGCTAAATTAGCTACACGGCGCCTAACACGGCGATCTATAGTCCGGCGTCCATATTCAGACTTGAAGGCACGCATGATGTTAGCGGCGACTGTGCCACAACGCTTGGCGTGGTACAAGGGTGCAAGGAGAAGAAACAGAGTGGTGGACGTGGGTCTAAGAGTGGGGTAGACGGAAAGTAACGAGACCATCATGCGACGAGTCTCGTAGAGACGTCGGAGGCCTTTCTGTGAAGATCCCTTGGCAATGAGAAGATGGAGAATGTCTAGGCATATTCTGTACTGCGATACAGCTAATGATCGAGGTAGACCCGCAAGATATCTTTTGACAAAAGATAGAGCCTTGCCGGCTTGTCCAACATGGAGCAGGGTCCATACCGCGTTATAGACTACTTTTGGTGGCGTCTTGGATAGATCGGGAGGTATGACCGTCGGTCTATTATTCATTAGGGTATGATAACGTGCTGAATATAAATCAGATGACTCGGTAGATTCCAAGGGCGTGGAGTCTGGCGTGTTTGAGTTCAGGGCCTGGTGCTTTCGGCGTCGGACCCGAGTTGTGCCGTATTTCAAAGTCCTGAAAAACTCCATCCAGATAGAGAGTGGGATTGTATCGGAAACTTTGAAGCCAAAACTGCCTTCTTCATTCTTCTTGGAATTCGCTCGGGACAGCATATACATCGTTTCCTTCCAAGCCTTGTCCCACATGCCGGATTGGACCAACCATCGCACTCTTAACCTCCACGTCTCAAGGTTGCCTCGTACATGATCGATACGCATAGATCGAAGCAGCCATCTGGCGGTACCGTAAGATGCCGTGCGTATTGCCAAAGAGATCAGCAGATTATACGAACGCGTTGAGCGAAAACCAGGATTTAGACCATGGTAATCCAGGAGGACAGGGAGAGATGCAGGAGGATCCCTGTGTAGGAGGCACAATAGATTCTGATAGAGCGACGAAGTACTCTTTGCCAATGGGAACCAGGCGGAATGTCCGCCGAGCTCAGCACGAAAGTCGTATGACCCAACAGGGGTACCGACAATTGACGTGTCATACCAATCTGCTGAAATCTCTGGAAAATCTAGCTTTGGAGGAGCATCAAAGGGCGGACATAAGTCTGAGTCGCAGACGGTGTCTGGGTCAAAATAGACCGCATGTCGTGAGGCATCAGGACGAGAAGGCCGTCGAGGTGTACACGTAGAGGTCTGAGAAGAAGGGACGGCGGGGACTTTGTGGCGTTGAAAGTAGTTTACGAGAGCAGTATCCGGTGGTTTTGCCAGGGGCCTAGGGAGAGTAATGAACGTCAGATATGGTTGAGAAAAATTAGAGATGTGCAGACTTGGGGACAAGGCGGGAAGGTAAGATTGGCGCGTTAGAGGCGCTGCGGGCCCAAGCACGAGCAGCCGCCGCCTGTAGAGCTGCAGAGAAAGAGGGGGCGCTTGGAAGCAGGCCAATTGGACGATGGTGCATGCATGTGCAGCCAACTGGTGCTCTTCAAATTTTTGCCATCACACCACAACCAAACATAACAAATCATAAATCCACGTTAAAGTCAATATTCGTCCATTACATGTCCTGTCCGCCCAATCAGCCATCCAACCTTCAGCACCCATAGATCCCTCGTCTTCCGCATCACCTCCGTCCCATCCATCACCTTCCCATCTGCCATTTCATCCAGCGCCCGTCCCCATTGATGCACCGTCTCGCTGCCAAACATCCCGCCAGATCGATTTACTATCTCATCCACACGTAGTACCCATGCCTTCCATTCTTCTGACAGTCGGGGAAACAGCTGCGACACAAGTTCAGACTGTGCGAGTGCAGGCTGTGAGATGATGTGGTTTGTCACTGTACACAAGAAAGAAAACGTCTCCGACGGATGCGATTTGTCCTTGTGCAACGACTGGAGAGCAGTAGAGTGGCTTGACAGTGAATGGGATGCATCAGGGAGGGAGGAGAAGTAAGGCAGATATGAGAAGCACGCAGCGACGAACTCGGAAATACATGGTCGGAGTCGGGAAATGACATAAGAATCACGCATGCCACCCGTACTGTGAGAAGAAAAAGTAGGAGTATTTGTATTAGCAGGCCGTCCGAATCCAAAGGATGTCGAAAAGCTCGGTTGGGCAAAACTTGGTGCAGATGAGTAGGGGTACGCCTCACGCAGCTTTTTGGCTGACTGGGCAAGGGCCTGTGTTGCAGTTTCGAGGGTCGGCCGAGGTATCAGACGCAGTATTGTTGCTTTCAGAGAGGGCTGTGCATCAAGAAGAGACGTAAGCAAGGGAAGGAGCGACTGTTCTGGGAGGCTCGCTATGACGATCGTTCATGAGAGACAAGTGCACAAGAACCAATTGGTGACTCACCTAACAAAACGCCAACGTCTACATCGAGGTCATCGGTGCCAGAAGGTGCTTTGTTCTCCTTGAATCCTGTGTCGTCTTTGGATGAGGGATCCGTCTGGGGCAGGACTCGTGCGCGCTTCGGTGCGGCACGTTTTGGTCGTTCTGGAGTCGGACTGCGGTCCATAGATGCATCGCGGCCAGTGAGAGAGTCGTCCTCGACTTCATGGCGGCGCTTCTGGGCACGGGCTAGTGAATGGTGGTTTACAGACGAAACAAGTTGCTGGAAAGCAGCAGGGTTGGTGTGGCCTGGGGTGGAGGGGGCTTGCCATGCAGCGGGAGCCATGGCAGAAGAAGAGGAGGCTAGGGCAAAGCCAAAGCCAAAGGAAGAGGGAGCATTGGAGGCAGAGAGAGGGTCAACGCGATGCTGCAGAACGTTCGCCATCAAGCCACTCTTTCTCAAACCCGCCTGGCCCGTCCTGGCCTCCACTGCACGTGACTCCCGGCTCTAGCCGACAACCGTTAAATTTTCCAGTTCGTCCGTCCTTTCTCTCTTGTTTCTCTCTCTCCTAGGTGAGCACCTTCTCTCTTGCGCAGTGACGAGACATTACGAATCGCTACTTCGAAGCCGAGGCTTGTGAACGTTTTTTTATACCCAAATTTCCGAGCGCACTCATCTTTATTGATGTCCTCATGCTCATCTTGTCTTTCCAACAGGTTCACCGTCGCGCTTGTCGTCCCTCCTTGTGAGTCTTGCCTTCCTCTTCCATGGATGATGTACAATATAGAAGTCAAGCACTGACACTTGTCTCAAGGACAAGTGTTGATGATCATCCATGCTAATACTGACCCTCGTCTTTCTACCATTTCTGAACTCTTCACTAACGAAATTCTCATTAGGTCTCTCTCTCTTTCCCTCATGTACAAATATATTAGTCTCACATACCGGCGAAATAATATACTGTCTATTTCATCTAATATGTCTATGAACGCCAGAAGATATTCACAATCCACATTATACCAATCCCAACAAACAACTTTGTCTTGACTCCGTATCCTTCCTTTTTGCCCTGCCATATGCGCAAGGCTGGTGACGCTCGTGGGGGTGGAGCAGAACCCTCAGCCAGGCGATCAATCCATCGTCGTGACCTGACTGGTGTGTCAAGCTCTGGTGTGATGCCTTCTCGTTCATCCTTTTGTGAGTTGGGTGGTCCAAGAGGAATAGATGTTGTGGTGTCTTCACTGGATCTTGAAGCCTCGGCACCACGATAGTTTGCCGATGTGGTCGCGGTGCCAGAAGATGTAGCAGGAAGTGGAAGTGACGACAGCTTGGCCGTGCCACTGCAGATCCAACTGGTGATTGTCGTCGTCGCCCGCGCCATTTGATCTGACACGTAGACAAACATTATCGTCGATAGTACGAAATTGACAGGCCGCCAGGCGGTTCCTGGGATCACAAGAAGAACGCCTTTCGTATCACCGGCTAACCACAAATGATATTGGATGATGAATGTCTCCAGTGAACATCTTCCAATGAAAGCAAATGCTGATGATGACGCTGAACGCAGGATGACACTAGCGTTTCTGAGAATCACAAATGCGAAAATGGGGACCCAGGATATGTATGGGTGCCACGAATTGTACGTGAATTTAGATTCCTGGAAGAGTTCAAAAGCGAAGAACCACACAATGCATAGAACCGACAAGGATATCGATACTTTGACAGCAACAGCCCAATAAGGATGCTCTGTCAAGCGATGGTCGCGGATCTTGACAACAGCTATAGCAGCCAACATCCCGGCGTAAACTATCCAGAGGTCAAGAGTTACACGGAAATTCCACTCGCGCGCCGACCAGTGAATGCCACATAAACGGCTCAGAATGCTAAAAAGCATTTCCAAGAGCCACTCCTCTTTCATGAACCATGTAAAGACGCTCGCGGAAACAAAAATTTTGCCCAGGACGAAAGAGGTCCGGTCGTTGAATTGAGATCCAATACACATCGTGGCATAGATGATGAGGTACCACATAGAAACGAGAGGTGAAAAATAATATGAGATGTAGTCCGTGTTCATTGTATATGCAAGCACCAGAGTTAGAAGATTCAACCGGACCATGACCTGATGACATTGTTTATGTGTCGAGGTCTCTGGACAACGACAGACTTACCTGAGCAACACGAAGAAATCCAAAATCCGCTTTTCGTAGATAAAATGTCGTATGACCATAGCCTGTCATAAAAAGATAAGATGCCACCAAAACCCGGATGGGATTGTAGATGCCGGAGATTTTCGAAGCTCCTAGATAATGATAGATGAGAATAGCGACTGCATTCAACCCATCAGCCCCGAAAAGAGATGCTAGTTAGGCTGCCTACGTTGCATCCAACCCTTCCACTCGTCTGTCTGTTCTCTATTCATGAACCCCAAGTCTTTGTCGCTACGCTTGATCGTAGCAAGACCTACAAACATTGAAACCAGACACAAGAACGTAAAGGTCCAAGGATCAAATTGCTTCTGCTCCTTCAGCCATAATCCAGATCGATCAGCAAAGAAGATAAGAGCAACACCAACGCTGAATACAAGCGCTGGATTTTGTGTCTCCTTGAGCCATGACGTCTGTTCCGAGCCTGATGTAGATAGATTAGTTCGGTAAAAAGTACAATTAGGCGAACTCTTGCCTGCCCGGTAGGAAAGAAAAGCGAGTATTGGACCCCAGAAAAATATCACAACCAATATTAAAAGGTGTAGCAAGGAAGGCCAAGGGTACATATTGCAACACGTTTTATCCAATGGGAATTGTTTAGGCATCAAATTATTACACCTTAGATTAAGAAGAATCTCAGCTTGAGTCTTGACGACTGAGCCGGAGAAATGTAAACCATCCTCTGTTTGTGAGGGTACTAGCATCTCATTAAACACGAGCGGAAGCGACACTGGCAAGGCAGGTCTGCTAGAGAAAGGTAGACCAGAGTATGGTGGATGAATGCGATGCATCAAGTCAGAATTCATGGCATCTATATCTGACAAATGCATCGACATGGCACGCTCCGGAGTCAGTTTTGACGGAACGATTTGTTCGACAGGCAATACAACAACTTGGTCTGCAGGCCTTACAGGGCTCTTGACAATTTCAGCCAAAAGATGTTCCATGTTAATTTCCCATGAGGGCAAACCACCGGAGGAATTAGCATATCGGAGGTACCAAAGTCCAGAGCCGAGAACCAAGAGCGCCGGGCGGTGTGTATCGTCTCTCGCTGATCGTACAACGTCGAGTGTATGGGTACTATTGAGAAAGGGATCCCAGAAGAAAGATACAGAATTTCCACTTTCAATTGTCAGAGTATGATTTGCATGCTTTCCTCCATCTTGAGTCGGTCCCAGAGGCATTGATGGATCTAGAAGGTGAGCTAGTTGGAAGAATAATGTCCGCGCGACGGAGTCCCCGATGAACACTACAGGCTTGGAGTCAAGGCATGCTGTTGCCTGTGGTGGTTTGTAATTATAAAGCATGCAACCTAACGAGGTAAGGAGCTCATCGAGGTCATACCAGACGTTAAACAACTCACCATCTGGTTGCCAGTTTTCCAAACCTGCATCTAACCAACTCCCTCTATTGAGCAACTGTCCGCAGCGTGTGTAATCTGGCCAATCTACAGTGAAGTGTCAGAGTCACTATCTGTATTACATGGAGCCGACTTACCAAAGGCAATGTATCTTGCCAATCCAGCGAAAACAGCCAGAGCTGTGACGAATATGCCCACAGACTGCAGCCATAACGGGTTCAAAGAAAGAGTGGGCGAGCCCATTTTGTTATCCTAAGGAATGGCCTCTTCGTTATAGATGTGTTCAGCGCCTGTAGCATAAAAGTGCATGCTCAATAGTAGCAGTTGGATACATAAAGCATACTTATGTAATCAATTCTATTTATAACATTTCGAGGGGCGATAGTTATATGAGATTGTTTTTTACACATTTATAATGCCAGAAGTGGGGTCCACTCCATGGCATCGGAGGTTTTTGTCTCGCCACGTTAAGGCTCAAAATGAATAAAGAAAAGAAAAGCGGAAGACTTTTATCAAGACTTGATGCGCTCCGAAACTGATAAGAGTCAATTGAATATCAACTAACAATCTCGTCCGCAAATAAGGTTTCTTTATCCATGTTAACTGTGTTCAAAGAACAGGTAAGGGTGTGTGTGCACGCGCATTATTGAAAGCAGATAAATCCGCAGTAGTATTAAAAGTCCAGCAGCGATGCTGCCATGATATTGTCAAGATAATCATTAGTCGGTACGTTCATGAGAGTTAGTGATTGCTAGTAACGTTCGTCATAGTAACATTCGTCAAACCTTGAGGTCAGTCAGCATAAATCGTGAGCCTTCTAGAGGAGAGATCAATATACCTGTCCTATAGAACCGTCAGAACCAAAGTTGGAAGATATAACAGGATAAAATACCCTTGACAATGATTATTCGCTGCAGTAGGAATACAGGATAGGTATCGACACCAAGAACACGCTGATGTCACGATATCAACAGAGATGGCAAAGGAGAAGATATTATCTTACCAGCATAAGGTTTCGATTTATAGAAATTTCGTATTAGGACGATAAAAAGCATGACAGCCAATGGTATTGCGATGATGCGGAAGGTCCACATGATCAATCTGTGGCGCTTTGTTGTGCTGATCACAGGATATAACGTCGTTCCAACCAGTATACCCATCAGAAATCCTCCCAAGTGTGCTTTAGAATGAAATAAGTGAGTATGATTGTAATCCTGGCTTAAACGAACAAACCGAAGTTGTCGACATCTGAAGCCAAGACATGAGAAGCAGGATAGCATGAGGAGAAACCAGTCCTCACAAGGTATGAAACCTACGGCAATTCCAACCAATAATTCAATAGTCATGAACACAAGCTGAATCGATGATAACAGACAAATTTACTTCAAAGACTCCACAAAGTGATGGAGAATTGATGCTTACCTTTCTCACAGGTCGGTACTGGTACTTCCAGTGTGCAAAGAGGTCCACCCATGTAACCTAGTGACAATCAAAGGAGGTAATGGAGGTACATGCCAGGATAAAAATAACTCGAACTTACCGCCAATGTGCCGAAAATTGCACCACTAGCGCCAACGGAGGGCAAACCTACAAGAGCGAAGTTACCACCGAGGACGTTTCTAGAGAGGAGTGAACATGCGTCGAGATCACAGACACCATCGTGACCTACCCAAAAATTCCAGCAGCGAAGTAAATAATGAAGAATCCAGCGGAACCCATCTCTCGTTCAATCTGCGGTACGAAATTCAACACACGACACGATCTAAATCAAATACACAAACTTGTGCGGAGAGGGTGAGTTGAGCCAGCATGTTGAGAAGAATATGTATGAATCCAGCGTGCAAGAAGATTGCCACTATGAATCTGCAAATGAAGATCAAGAGTAAAGGAACCTATTATCTGCGAGTGACTGACCTGAACCATTGGTTCGGAGATTCATCAACGAAACCTACGATTATGATCGGAATAAAGCAGCCAAGAGGATGTTATAGACGTTACCACCAAATCCACAGATCTCTTCCAAGGGGCACGTTGAATTAGGTGGATTCGAAGTGTCATTAAGGCCTATGTCTATGATGAGTATATGAGAGGAGCACATTAAATTGACAATCTTACATGCAAAGCTGGTGTTAAGTGGAACTTCGCTGACGTTTTTCATGCAGGGAGGGAAGCGTGCACCAACATGTATCAGAACACCAGAAGATGGTCCGAGCATAGGGTTCACGACAGGCTGAGCGAGAGCATGGCCTGAGAGTTGTAGTATTAATGGGCATAATAGTCATACCTTCATCGATACAGGTGTGCCCTGTTCTCTGGTGTTGACGACCAACTCATATATGAAGACGCCAATCATTACAACAGTCAACGTCCAAACTTGAGGTTGCAGGATTGAGCGCGTACAAACCACCCCGAGTGTGACAACAACCTACCAACAAATGGATATCTCTGCCGTCCTATTCCTCTCTTTTTGTTCTCTATCCTCTGTTCAATTGGATACCGCCCTTGCGCCAAGAAACTCGAAAGTGGTGATTTCTTATTCATGGACCGATCCGTAGGGGCATCAGCGTATTCTTGATAATGTAAGTCAGCATTAATAGATAGAGAGCATCCAGGACAATACCTAGATCCTGATAGTGTGAGGAACGGCCAATATCCGCCGCATTGCGCACGAGGGATGCTTGAGATTCGTCTGTATGATTGGAGTGAAGCGCGTGGTAGCCATCAGACGATGGTGTAATCGCGTCGTTGCTGCTTAGCGGGCCGGCGAATGCGTCGGAAGGGCTAGGTATATCCTGTGTGTAGGGATAGGTATAGGCGTTTGGTCGTTGAGAGTAGTGCGGGTTATCAGGCCCTGAATCCCCGTAAAAATTAGGCGGTTGAGTTTTGTCATCTGGACTTGTCAGAATCATATCAAATGAAGTAAGTCTTTTTCAACCAGCGATGGTTCGTAGAGCAAGAGGAAGAGGAAAAAAGGAGTAGCAGACGGTGGTCACAGCACTAGTGATCGTTCTTCGAGGCCGCAGTCTGTCCTTGATCTGCACCGCCTTTAGGCAATGTCACCAACACGCGAATCACGCATTCTGGATCTGGATCATAGAATACACATCACAATAACATGCAGACATAACTAAACTAAATCTATGGAGAATATCGGTACTTATACAAGGTATGATGTGTCAGTCTTAGGCTTCGCTAAATAATTTCTCCAGTAACACCATGTCTTCCCTTCCTCACAGATGGCTGCCTCGTCAACGGCGTGGCATGGGAATCAATTCCTGAGGCCAAGTCTTCGTTAGAACGAGTATCATTATGGCTATATGCAGCAAGCTGTCCGCTCTCCTCGTCGTCCAAGGTGAGTCTTACCCAACGGGCTGCAGACCTAACCCCATCTATCCATTGCAAAGCTCCCACACCAATCTCCCTTAGCTTTTTGTTGCGAAATCTCCATGTCACCATGCGACCCGCATCTTCCTTCTCTCGGTTTTCTGCACAGAATGAAGTTTTTTGTGGGAGAGCAGCGAGCATGCGAGGGTCCGAAGGAAAGAGAAGCGGAAGCATAAATCGCGAATCCAACAATTCGCCTAATGTTGGAGGCGGTTTGGTTGGCTTCCAGGACTGTACTTCATCAAGTGTTCCGAACAGGACGTTGATATTATGAGGACTTGAAGTATCCGATGAGCTTGTGTGGACGGACGGCGTTGGTCCAGTTGGCCCACCAGATGACTCAACAACATACGAGGAGACACTTCCATCACGTTCCTTCTCAGTCATCTGCAGCAACAAAGTCAACAGGTAATTAGTAGTGGACGGGGGTGATTCAACCTCTTTCCGAAGGGCTTCGACCCCAAGCTTCACCCGATGTCGTTCCCAGTCTTTTTGGAGCTGAGTAAGATATTGAATACATTCTTCCGTCATTTTCCCCTCATTGACTTCGTACTTGTAATCACGGACGGCACGTCGCATCTAAGTAAATTGTGACATTTCAACACTTCCAATTGCAATGGAAACCCTACTTGAAGAGGATTGATGTGTCTCAAAGCCTGAATAGTGGCTACTAGGTCCGGAAACTCAGTTATGGACGAAAGACTCTGATGGATAATGATCGTGAGCACCGACTCCTTAACAAGAACGACAGCCATACTTGTAACCAGTTCAGGAGGTCTCTCACTGGACGAAAGTGCATTCGAACTCCTGGAGGGAGTCCAGTTTGCTCTATCCACTCCTCGAGCACTGCCAAGTTCATGCCAATCTGCATTGATCGTGACCTGATTGCAATATACAATGAAAGGAGATTCTACAAGGATCCATGAGATGCATACCGGCAGAGGTATTTCTTGCGAGTAATCATGCGATTGAAAAGTTCACCTAGTCAAGGCTGTTAATCAGGCCACATGTCTAAATGGATTTCGTACATGAAGTCCAATACATCACTTGGGACCAAAGCTGGGTCGAAATAGCAGGATTTATGTCGGAAAGCTCGAGGAATGTGTGCAAGGCCGTCAGAAACGATGTCAGATCTACCGGTGATGGTGGCGGGGATGGATCAGGAAAAAGAGACGAAAGAGGCGTTGAAGGGCGAGTGAATGTTTGGCGAAGGGAGGAAAACTTCTTTGAAGAGGATGGAGTGATTGACGGTTGACTTTGAGACGGCGAGAAGGGATGTGCTGGACTCTGAGGGGAGGATGGAGCCCGGGCATGTGACGGTGTTTTTGAAGGAGCAGAGCCAGCTGCAGCCTTCTTCTTACCCGAAAACGGGCGGAAGAACGACCAATCGGATTCAAATTGAACGGCTTCAAAGTCGCTTCCTTGGGGAGAATAGTCGAGGAAAGCAGCATCAAAGAGCTGGTCAATTCGGCGCTCTGCAAATCGGATGATGAAAACTGGAAGAACTGGAGTATTAATGAATACTCGAGTTGAAAATGATTGTTGGTTTCACCGAAGACGGAATTTATGACTTCCTCAATGAGATCAAAGGACCCTAGCATTTCACATGCCTCGTTGATTGACGTATCGCACTGCAAAAGGTGCAACCAAATGGTAGTGTTATATAACCAAAAGATCAAGCAAGTCAGGTCTTCTGAGCGACTCTGTTCGAAAAATGTTAATACAACGACAGCTAAGATTGAAGATTCATACAAAGAACGTCTCTTCAATAGTGTCAGTGGCACCGATAATCAAATCTTCGAGCCAGGTATGATCACATATTAGACATGCGAACCTTGCAAGCAAGTAAAGAGTCTTTGCCGGAGTCGCATCTCGCAAAGAGGGCTTGAAGTTGGTTATAAGCGAGTCGAAGATATGCGGTAGAGCGGGCGGAGAAAAAACCAGCATAGAACAATAATCTGGAAGTGGCGTCTGTTTCGTGGATGAGCAGTTGCCATCGAGAAAACGGAGGCACAAACATAGATCTGCTCGTCCTCATCCTCAGCTTCATCTTCGGATTCATCTTCAGAGTCCAATTCGCCCCACCATGATGGATGGACACAGAGGATGCGGCTGATTTCTTTCTGAATGCCTTCTTTGCGTGCTTTCCGTTTCTCTCGCTGCTCAACAATTCGCCTCCTTTCCTCCATCCTTCCTCCAGCCCAGCCTTCACTCCTCATGGATTCTTCCAGTAGTAACGCAACGTCGTCTCGACCAGGTAATATGGAGTGAGCTGTCACGACGTCGAGGGCAGTCAGGCCCCGACGCGTCGCCGCAAACGGAGAACACCCGTGCGTCATCAGATGGGACACGAGAGTTGGCGGTGAAAGCAAAGCGGCATGATGTAATGGTGTCCAACCGTCTAAACAGAAACATATGCACAATAAGTAGAATCGTTAGCATTGATGAATGTGGCGAAGAGTCGATGTCAACCGACCATTGTCAGCGCCAAGATCAGCTCCTTGCGCAATCAATAACCGAACACATTCTTCTCGTTCCACGTCGCGGTCGGAATCCCCACCGAACCCATGAATCGCAAGGCTGACAAGACCAAGACCGTCCTCGTCGCGCATTGCCAAGTCGACGTAAGGTTGCGCATGAGGATCAAAGAGAAGATACTGAAGAATAATGAGTTCCCCAAATGAGCATGCGCGTGTCAGACAGTGGGCGACCAGTTCGGCTTTCTGGTCCGGGGCGAGGCCTGAGGTCGATGATAAAAGAGAGGCAATATGCGTCAAAGAAGGGTATAATGGATGAAGATCTGGTTCAGGAGAGAGTTCCCGTTGTGAAGTGCAAGTCGACACGACCATGATTGATTCAAGTAGACAAACGACGGGACAACCTTTGAATAGGTTTAGATTCAGCCAAGGGAAGTGTGTACAAGTTTGAAGGCACCATGTAACAGTGGATGCCCTTTAAATTTCCAGTTACCGGGGAGAAATGATGAGATTGGTTTGGGTTGATCTATGAACTCGATCGCGACGCCCAGGGGCTCTTATATACATAAGTACATACAAATTCTGCTTTTCTTATTGCCACAACGTATCCATCATGAATCCACACAAAAGACAACGACTTTCCGATGGCGCTGATGATGACGAAATGGCCGGTTCTGAAGACGACGCCTCGCAAGAAGAAGAATTAGGCGCCGACAGCATTTCCGAGGCAGAAAGCCAGTCAACCTCCGATGAAGTTCTTCCGAAGAAACAAAAATCTAGACAGACATCGAAGCGCAAAATCCGAGCGACTAATGCCTCGAATTTCGGTGCTACCTTGCAATCATTGCTGAAAACTGATGTGCCTTCGACACTACCCTTGTCCCTCAAACCGTCCATCGCTAGAAGAAAGAATGACGAAAAGCTAGAAAGCAGGGCGAAAAAAGTACTACAAATAGAAAGGAAAGAGAAAGAGGATAAAGGACGAATAACAGATGTCATCGGAGGTTGGGGTGGAGAAAATGAGAGGGCGTTACGGAAAGTTGCGCAGCGTGGAGGTCTGGAATCTGTCATATTTTTCCCGAGACGATGTTGACGCCATTGTCAACCAACAGTTGTGAAGCTATTCAATGTAATCCAGCAGTCTCAAGCAGCCGCTACGGCAGCCACAGAGGAGTCAAAAGCTACGAGGGGAACAGGAAAACCAACGCTACTTGCACCTGTCATTAACGACAAAGTTCAGAATAAGAAAGCCAAGAACAAGGATAACATTATTGGACGAGGCAAAGAGAGTACGTCGTTCTCCCGCTCTGTGTGATTTTTGACCTCATCTACCTGAATTCTTAGCTGCTGTCGAAAAAGAAGATTTCTTCGACATGATTCGTTCCGGCGGAATCGTCTCCAAAGTCTGAGAATGTACAGGGGATTCATGGATAAATCTATGTCCTAAACCTTCATGTCAGCAAACTTGGAAAAAGTCCGCCGTCCAGACCAACGGATTTGTTTCCGGAGTGTTGGTTGCTGATGAAAATTCCGGCAGCATCGTCCCTAGATCTACGGAAACTAACCACGTCGTTACTACAGTTCATACGTCCACTATCGTTCTTTTGCCATTTACGCGCAGTGATACCTTCTGTGTTTGGGATGCTTCTGGAATATGTCTTTGGAAAAAGAGCAGTTCATTGCCATACTCGGCGCGGAGAGTTCAGAAGTCTTAGATTGTGTCCAGGACTACTGCTTTGTTGAATACAGATATATTTTCTGTCTGGTGGGCAATTTTACGCGTCTTTTGAAGCTAACGTTGAATAAAAGCTGGGCTACCTGACTCCCATGGACTAGGCCCAAATCGAATGACTGATGCCTGAGCTTTCAGGCTACCTCATTCCGCAATCACTTGAGAATGTAAATCTACGTCACTTTCCGTGCAAGACCTCCATTATTATGTGCTGAAAGCGACCTCGATGAGTAATAGTATAATGATCTACGAATTGTCATGGTATGTTCAATGTATCAATTGATGTACGATGAACGAAAGCTCGACAAAAATCGGTCGAAAGCACGTGCTCGTGAAAAAGCTTGCCCTAAATCCGCTCTTGCCGAAGCGCATAAATCCGAATTTTTCCTCTGCTGCACACCTAATGGTCAGTTTTGTACCAGCACCCTTCATCTACTCAGTCACCCTAATGTTGCTCTGTTAGCCCTCGAAGCCTGTCATAAAGCAGGGTGAATGGGATCGACAACTTCACGAAGTTCAGGTCACGAAGAGGTGAGTTGTTTCCTCTTGTTATTTTTTCTCCTTTTCGAGATGAACAACTATTGGGAATCTCTCTGAATTACCAATGAAGAGTGAAACTAATTGCATGTATTATCTGACATTGCTTTTAATTTACTTTTGATACTGGTTCAAGTGCTGACTCGTCGATGCCGTCAGTGACCTGAATCGACTTATCATGGACTACCTCGTCATCGAAGGCTACAAGGGGGCGGCGGAGGAATTCAGTCAGGAGGCCGACATTGCGCCACCGGTTGATTTTGAGAGTATCGAGAGCCGGATGAACATTCGTGAAGCCGTGCAACGAGGGGACATTGACGATGCTATCACGAGAGTAAACGACCTGAATCCCGAGGTGAGCGCGCGATGACTTTGCATGTGGTCGGGCAGCCAGAGTCAAGGGATTAAAACTGTTTCATGCACCACTCTCAGGCCCTGCTGGGTCGGTGATGAGACGTACCAAAAAACTTCAGTCTTCAATATGATAATGACTCTGGGCCGGGCCACCGCTGTGCTTGGATGGACAGAGGCTGACTGTGCGCGTTATAGATATTAGATACGAATCCTGCACTCTATTTCCATTTACAACAGCAGAAATTGATTGAATATATACGCCAAGGACGCATAGCAGATGCACTGGAGTTTGCGCAGACGGAGCTTGCGCCGCGGGGGGAAGAGAGCCCTGAGTTTCTGAGTGAGCTGGAACGCACGATGGCGCTGCTGGCGTTTGAGGGGGCCGAGTGCGCGCCAGGGTCGATATCGGAGCTGATGTCGCCGGGGCAGCGGATGAAGACGGCGGGGGAGGTGAACGGGGCGATCCTGGAGAGCCTGAGCCAGGGACGGGAGGTGAAGCTGGTTGGGCTGCTGAAGCTGCTGGGCTGGGGCGAGGAGCTGCTGGAGGAGCAGACGGAGTTTCCGAAGATGGCATAGTATTGTAGATTGATGGAAATACAAGTTGCGTCTGTTTGTCAGCCAGCCCTCAACGTTGCGGCGCTCATTCTTGTGCTCGTCGTCGTCGTCTCCAGCGTTGTCCAGCGTTGTTGTCCCGTTGTCCTCCAGCCTCTGCCGCCATGTCCGACGATGTCAGGGCGGCCGCCCGGCGACGCATCCTCATCGTCACGAACCCCAGTCCTGAACACGACGACAGCGACGACGACAGGCCCGTCACCAGCTACTTCACGCGCCCGCTCAACCGTCCCCCAGCGCCCCCAGCAGGCCCTGTCAAGCGTCCCCGCCACTCGCCGTCTGCCTCGTCGCCCTCCGAGGCCACCAGCTCTCCAGCAGCAGACGACTCGACCCCGCCCACCAGCTCTCTCGCGACTCTCCTTGATCGCACCCACGATGGCCCTGACCATCCTCCCCCTCCGCCCCACAGCGCCCCCACCGCCCCAGGCTCCCGTGCCGCCAGGGCTATCAATCCCCCCTTTCGCACCCCTCCCAGGCCGCTACACACGGTACTCTCCACCCTCTTCCCATCTCCTCTATCCACTCATGTCTCCCAACAGCCCCCAAACGTCGAATCCAACTCTCTCGTTAAGACTCTCATCGTGGTCACCGCAGACTCGGATTGGTATGTCGCAGTTGATATCAGCGGAGCCACCAATGCCACCTTTATTCGTGAGCGCATCTACAACAAGGTTCGTCCCTCCTATCTTCTCTTTATTCGCTCAATCTCACCATTCGCAGCTCAACATCCGCGACGATGAAAAATCACGCTTTGCCGTCTACCAGACTGAAATGGGTGCATCTGCCCTCGGCGAACCTCTGACCGACGAAAAGCTCTTTGCCTGCTGCCGTGACAAGGGCGATTCCAAGGGGTCGCTCAAGTTTTTCGTCACTGACGCACCACCGCCCGTCCATGATCAGCCCCGACAACCTCTGCCCTTGCCCATACCAGCATTGTCATCATTCAACGCCAACCCTGCCCCTTTGCGGCCCAAACGCCGCTCACGGCAGGAAAGTGTCTCCTCTGCAACTGAACAGCACATTCTTGAAAGTTCAGGCGGGTACGAAGCCGATCTCGACAATCCTGTTCGTGACCGCGATCTCAACAAACAAGCTCCACCAACACCACCTCATCCACTCCCCTCTCCTCCTCAACATCATCCATCGGGTAATGATCCTCCTTCCCCTCGACATGTTCGTCGATTAAATGGACCGCTTCCCCGGCCTGGCTCGCCACACCTTCAGCCTCCCAGGCTCAATTCGTCCCCTCCAACAGAATCTTCCCGTCCTGAACCTGATCTCAGACAATTCCCCGCCATAACTCCACTTTCGCCTGCGCGGCCGGCTTTTACCACCAATGAAAATGTTATCCGACATCCAGCTTATCGATTCCATGGTCGTGCAAGTTCAGATGAACATGATCAAGCTTTGCGAGCTGCAGAACATTATGGCGGCGTTAGGCAGTTGAAGAATCGTGCTATGGGTGCCAGGCTACGGCCACAGCCTTCAACAGAGAGTCTTTCTCCCTCAAGAGATAGGCGGAACCGAATTCCATTCGAAGAAGACCCTGTTCGATCTGATTCTTGGGTAATTGTGTCACCTCCTGCGAGCCGCTCCGACGACCAGGACCTAATGCCTACCGCGCAAGAGATTAATGCTTCGTCATCTCAATCCGCTGCCCGGTCGCCTCAGCCTTCACGTCCCAGAGTGACATCCCCCTTCACTGGCCGCCCACTTGCCCTTCCCGTTCCTCCTCAACACCCTCCTCCAGTTCCCACGCCCGTGCGCGAGACACGTGAGACGCGTCCCTCACGTCCTTCTGCAGGTGTTCCTCTACCATCTAAACTTTTTGCCTGGAGGGGAGAGCCAAGGTCGATTCCTCCCAAGACCAACCAATACCACCGCTTGGCCAAAGGCAGTAAAAGCGTAGACAACCTCCGTGGCTCTACTAATACGGCCACCAACATGATGCGACGTACGCCAGCACCTCTGGTGGGTCGTCCTACGCCATTTCAACCACCCCCTGTTCCGTCATATTCTTTACATATGTCGGGGTTGCCTAGATCGTACGAATCCCGACCCACCGGACGACCCTTGCCTATGCATGGACCTTCACATGGCAATACCATTGACTTGGGGCTCAACGCCTTCAATTCTCGTAACACATCCTACAATATAGTGCCGCCTAATCAAGATCCATACCCGCGTCCCCAGTCTGCATCGGGAGATTCTCCGTCTACCACTCGGAGACATCGTATGCACTCACCCACATATATTGGAGTAGATCCAGGAGACAACGTTCGGTCCCCACGAGCTATCTCTCCTAGCCGTTATCAATCCTCCGTTCACCGACTGGAGAATGGTTATTCAAACCGTTCCGATAGGTCGTTGGATATGCAAACCGGAGCTGAGACTTCCTATTCGACGCCACCACATACACCAATCAGTCCTAGAAGCCCGCTGAATCCAAATCGCGATCAGACCGGTCCTTCGCGGCCATCGACGTCGGACAGCAAGGTTAATGGCTTGCACGAATCGCATCGAGGTTCAGAGTCGACACTACGGCCAGAAGATCAGCAATGGCTCGCATCGACACTAAATAGTGGTTCCTTTGAAGGAACTATCATTGCATCGCGCGCACAGGCGAAAGGGAAGATTGTGCAGCTAGATACCTCGCCAACTCCAGCAGCGCATGAGATGTCCGAATCAGAAGTTGAATTTGACGAGTATGGGACCTCTATTTGGAAGAGACGTCCAACGGCTGAATCAGACGAAATCACGCCCGCCTTGCGCCCGCCTTTGAAAATTGAAACGGTCAGCCCGCCGTCGTCTGCCAGCCCGAATATGCAGAACTCGCAACCGCGATCATTTGTTACTCCCCCGCTCCCGCCACCTCGTCGGTCGGTCACGCCGTTAGTACCTGATTCTCATCTAGTTCAGCCACAGCGACATCCTGCTGTCAACGTGTCAAAGGGCTCAAGAGGCAGTACTTTTGCTGATCGACAGACCTCAACATGGGCTCCGCGTCCCCCTCCCGAAGACGTGTATGAGCGACTTGAAGAGTTCTTCCCCGAACATGATCTTGATAAACCGGTTATTGAAGCCAGCTCTGGTGGAACCTCTCCTACGGCGCTCGAGCCAGTGATACCTGTCCCCTCCACTCCTGCGCCATTGGAGAGGGAAAAGTTACGTATGCGTAATAAAAAGTCGATCCGCATTGTCGCAGAGGAGCACAAGAGATTGATCGACCGGTCTTCCCGTGGGGACGCCGCTGCTTCCTACTCTAATGTTTTCAGGAAGCGCAGTACCAAGTTGTGGGGGAGTAAAGTGGAGGAGGTCACACCTGCACAGGGAAAAATGATGTCAGTGCTCGGAAATCATTCAGCACCGGACTCTCCTTCAAATGGAAGTAAGTGATGTTGGTAAAGCTGACTGGGCGTTCTTCACTGAAGTTTAGATACAGCTACGTTCAAATGGGTTAGAGGAGAATTGATCGGTAGAGGAACTTATGGACGAGTATATCTTGCGCTCAACGCAACGACTGGAGAAATGATTGCTGTCAAGCAAGTTGAATTGCCCCGGACTGCGAGCGATAAAAGCGATTCGCGACAAACTAATGTCGTGCAAGCCCTCAAAATGGAAAGTGAGACGTTAAAAGATCTTGATCACCCCAACATCGTGCAATATCTGGGTTTTGAGGAAACGCCGGAAAATTTGAGCATGTGAGTTGTTTGTTCGGCATCTCGACGAGTCTCTTGCTTATATGGCTCGGACGATCAGCTTCCTTGAATACGTCCCTGGCGGATCTATTGGAAGCTGCTTGTTGAAGCATGGCAAGTTTTCCGAAGAGGTCACAAAATCCTTTACGGGACAAATTTTGGACGGCCTGGCGTATCTCCATTCCCGAGGCATTCTACATCGGGTATGGTTATTTTCTTCGGGTTTCAAGAATATTTCTTGAATTACTATGTGGCTATCTGCAGGATCTCAAGGCCGATAACATTCTTGTCGAAATGAGTGGGGTGTGCAAGATTTCCGATTTCGGTATATCAAAAAGAACAGAAGACGCGAGTGGAGGTGCCTTCACAGCCATGCAGGGAACTGTTTTCTGGATGGCTCCTGAGGTTATCAATACGCAGAAGAAAGGTTATAATTTCAAGGCGGACATATGGAGTGTGGGCTGTGTCGTACTTGAAATGTGGGCAGGCTCGCGTCCCTGGACGGGTAATGAGGTGGTTGCTGTGATGTTCAAGGCATGCTTAGTCCGCTTGGATTCGTTTCCCCAATCATTGCTGATACCGGTTCTAGTTGTATCAGTCGAAACAACCTCCTCCTGTTCCCCCTGATGTTCACTTGTCAGAGCTAGCTGATGATTTCCGGCTGAAATGCTTTGCGATGTAAGTACATTGTGATCAAATTGGTGGATCTTGACTGAATGGTGCGAATAGTGACCCTGACAAGCGGCCCTCCGCGACAGAGTTACGGAAGCATCCATATCTCATTCTCCCACCAGGTTGGATTTTCACGGACTTTTAAATTGGATTGAATCCAGACTACTACTCATCCATCACATGTACTCATCCTTCATATTTCGCATCCATAGTTCATTTGTTTAGGTATTCCAGTTTACGACTCACCCATCACTTTGGCTTATACCATTCACCAACTATAGCCTCTACGCTATCTTCACATCATCTGTAGCAATTTAATGTCCTAATACCCGTGACCCTTCATTGTTACAGGATTCCGGTCAAGTCCTTGTGTAATCTACTCCTTTTATTCTGCCATGTGCGAGGTATGCCAAGACAGAAGGATTTCACGTTAGCTCATGATTGAGATAGAACTCCTGAAGCTTGTTCAGCCTTCGGCTAGAGCTGGGTTCCAGGCTTGCAACACATGAGGGTTTATGACAGCCCGACCAGGAATCGCCCTTGTCAGAAGTGCAAATGGGTGCTAGCTATCGATACCTTCATCGAACAGCGTTTGGTCGGATCCGAGCTGTAGGATCACAATACTTCGCGTGCAAATCTATACATTCTGATAATTTCAATTTGGATTCATGCTCTGCTCCATTCACTCCTAAATTCTGTGATACCAACGGGAAGCGCGGCCTATGCGAGAGAAAACAAATGTTCAGTTTATGGACTGAAATCTCAATAGTGCGCCATAACCTTCTCGTCATAGTCATTCCAGTCACCCTCCCCTAGATCAATATCGTTGAAAACCGTGCCTTTTGATCCTTTGCATTCCCATATCCCCTGAAAAGGCCTAAGAACGACGACAAAAGTTTTAGCGCAGAAACCTACTCGTGGATCAAAACCAACGAATTCAAGGCCTCGACACTCAATGACAAGTAGAGGCGCTAGTTGGCCGTTTTCAGAGCTGTAAGGGTGGACGGGGGTGGAATCGAATTTGGCGGAGCTTTCGCGCTTGCCTAAGGGCGGCAGATAGGCATAAATGAGGAGGAGAGAATTCATTTGTGAACGCACACATCCCGCAGCGCCATACGAAGTTTGCTGTGCTGCCTTTGCCACCCGCGACCTCACGTTCTTCCTTTGAAAGTTGGTTACGACCCCAGGGCCATCACGTCAGATAACGGGAAGAAGTTCATACTCTGCGATTCATAGAAACAAGCTTTGGGTGAACTTCGTGACAGCTATTACACTTCACCTATCGAAGAGAACATGAGCCCCCATCGAGACCTCAATGATGATAAATCAAAGAACTTGGAAGAAATATTCAAAGTCTTGCGAGGCAGGCTTGAGTTCGGAAACATTCTCGAGTTCAGCCTGTATTGATAGCTTGAGAAACTAGAAGGAGCTGAGTACAATATACAACAAGTGCTGCTGGTGCAACTCACAACCATGGTTGATGCTGGATCTTATCAAGATTCGGGTATTATTGTCGGTTGTTTGACCATCGGCATTTGTCACGGATTTTGCAAGTCCTCGACGTCTAGACAAAAATGGCGTCGCGTCTTGCCCGCCTAGCACAGACTCGCGTCCTCTCCCGTAATCCAATTCCGTCTACATCATCACACCGTCTTTTCTCTGCCTCGTCGCCCGCCCTTGCACGACGTGCAAAGCCGGAGGAGAAACTTACCGCAGACCAAGCCTTTGACTTGCTCGACGATGACTTTGACGATGACGATACGTCCTCAGCTGGACATCTCATGCTGCGGGAGCAGCGTCGTGTTCTATATTACCTGAGGCTAATAGAACATGAATTGCCTAAGCTCGTTGGTGAATCCCTCCCAATTTGTGTTCCCTCGGACGACGAAATTTGACACTTTGTATAGCATACCGCAAACCATTCATTCCACCAACGTCGGAAACACCTCTAATCGTTCGTTCTATCGGCTATGCAGGAGAAGAGCATCCAGCAACCACCAAGCGCGTCATGGTGGTAGCTGTTGACGAACTTCCCTTGCGAGACGAATATGCCATCCATAAGTTGAAGCTTCTGGCAGGTCCCAGATGGACACCCAATCCTCCTACCGATGCAGGCGTCCAGAAGAATGCGCCTTGGGGAAATGGATATGTTAAAATATCTTGCGAAGACTTTCCGACGCCTGCGATGAATCTTAAATGGGCTAGCGATGCTCTAGACCGACTGGTCGTCGAAGCAAATGTTGGTCAATATTTCTACTGCCTTTCGTCTTGTTTTCTCATGACATCACTTGCAGAGGAAGCCCGGCACTTTTAAAGATGTGCCACTTGATTTGCGTCATGTGCGCTCGAAGATAGAAAAGGCCAAGCGAGGGGGTCATCTCCGTGGTCGTTTCCTAAACCGGCCAACTATAGCAGACTTCCCAAAGGAATGGTTGCCGGCGGAGTCCAAGCGTTGATAATATTCCATGTATATTCGCATAATATCATTATCTTCTTATAACAATCACTGCTCAGATACGGGCCTTGAATATGAAAAGGGTAACGCCTGCTTGTTGGTATAATGTAGAACGTGGAAAGCGATTTTTTCTGTGACATTGGCGCCACGCGTCTGCGAGACCGCCTCGCAGTAGACACGTTGCTAATACAAACCAGACTACGATGAAGGCCATAATCTGGGTGTGTTGGGGATTTGAATGTTCGCTTACTTAGGGATGCTGATGGTTGTACATAGTCGCTTCTACTGCCCAGACCAAAATTGGACATGGGCCCTGCCACCGTGGCCAAACAGACGCAACGTCGCCCGACTTCTTTCCTTCCCCCCGTTGCACCTTCACAAGTATTTTTTTGTCCCGCCTTCCCCCGTCCCCCTCACCGTTCCTTTAGATGTCCGACTCCTACACCTCCTCGCGCAACGGCGACCCCTCCCAGCACGCCTTTCCCAACGGTTCCAGCCCTTCGCTGGCCACCACGACCCTCACTGCTGCCGTCTCTCCTGTCATTCGTAAAAAGCTCATGGGCTACGTGGGCTTTGCCAATCTTCCAAATCAGGTTCATAGGAAGAGCGTGAGGAAGGGCTTCCAGTTCACTGCCATGGTTGTTGGTCCGTCGCCTTCTTGTCACGCTCCATGTTATATTTACTCAATGATGCTAGGCGAGTCCGGTCTCGGAAAGTCCACCCTCATCAACACGCTTTTCAACACCACTCTCTACCCGCCCAAAGACCCCTTGCCTCCCGCAGCTGAGAGGCCCAAGACCGTTGCCATTGAAAGCATCGGTGCTGGTACGTTTTTCTTACGCAGACTCCGGGCCACGTATGTAAACCGACATTTACGTACAGATATTGAAGAAAATGGTGTTCGACTCCATCTAACGGTCGTTGATACCCCTGGCTTCGGCGATTTTGTCAATAATGATGACAGGTCAGTCTTATATCGCCTCTAGCTCTAAACATTGAGTTTATTGGGCATTTCATCCGAAGCTGGAAGCCTATTGTTGAGAACATCGAGTCAAGGTTTGATTCGTACCTTGAACAGGAAAATCGCGTCAACCGCACCAAGGTCGTTGACAATCGTGTCCACGCGTGTCTTTACTTCATTCAGCCCACAGGTCACTCGTAAGATTAAACACTCGTATTCAAATGAATATGCCATTGCTAACATTGTTCACACACTTTGAAGGCTGAAACAAATTGACATAGAGTTCATGCGCCGACTTCACACTAAAGTCAATCTCATTCCCGTGATTGCAAAGGCTGACACATTGACCGAAGAAGAGGTGGCCGAGTTCAAAGAGAGGGTAGGTCCTTCAGCGTAACTTTTCGATGTTATTCATTATCTAATTTTTCAGATTCTGTCCGACATCGCTCACCATAATATCCACATTTTCGCAGCGCCCACATACGAAAACGAGGACGAGGAGACTATTGCTGAGCATGAGGAGATAGCTAGCAAAATTCCATTCGCTGTTGTCGGCTCGGACAAGATGGTCGTCACTCCTGACGGCCGACAAGTCCGTGGACGCGCTTACCCTTGGGGTGTTGTCGAGGTTGACAATGAAGAACATTGCGATTTTGTTAAGCTTCGCCAGATGCTTGTTAGGACATACATGGAAGAGCTGAGGGAATACACTAACGATGTTCTGTACGAGAACTGGCGGACGGAGAAATTGCTCAGCATGGGTGTCGCTCAGGATTCAAGTGTCTTCAAAGAAATCAAGTGAGTCTTATCTACTGTCTTTCCGTTGTTACTCCCTCACCATCGAAACAGTCCAGCAGCAAGATTACAGGAGGAGCGTGTACAACATGATGCCAAGCTCGCAAAGATGGAAGCCGAAATGAAGATGGTCTTCCAACAAAAAGTTCAGGAGAAGGAAGCAAAACTCAAGCAGTCCGAGGAGGAGCTTTACGCGCGCCATAAGGAAATGAAAGATGCTTTGGACAAGCAACGCGCTGACCTCGAAGACAAGAAGAGGAAGCTTGAAGGCGGCCGACCGCTGACCCCTGAAAAAGCCTCGGTATGTTGATAACCTCTCCTTGCTTGGGATTTTTTTAAAAAAAAATCGTTTTGTAGACCAACAGGAAGAAGGGTTTCCTGCGTGCTTAGGTTTTTGAGTGATGACGTCCAAGTGCAAGAGGCTATTAGAGATGATTCTTGCAGTTGATATATCCATCTCTTTATATCTTCCGGTCTCGCTTTCTATGTATCCTTTACTTTGATACTTGTCTACAAGCTTCCTTTTCTTATCTTGGCTCCCCTCCCCCCTCATACTCCTTCACACGGATAATCAACTACCGCTTCCTATAGTAGGATTCCTCCCCCATTTTGTGTTTACATGGCGTTATTCTAGTCGTTTCAGACAATATACCACTCCCATGACTTCCAACTTTTTTGAGAGAGCTGTCAACAAGTACAAAGAAGAATATTAATCTCCGGGTGGGACGCGCTTGATTCACACAAACAAACGACCAAGATCTGTTCTAATGGCTGATATGCAGGCTTTGCTATCCGCTCTCGATGTCTTCAGCAAAGCTCCAGACAAGGCGTCGCTTGATAGGGCAAATTCCTGGCTTCAGGATTTCCAACATTCTGTAAATTGTCTTTCGCCTGTGGCCAGTCGCGACCAACACCTCTGATTGTGTCCCATCGCTCCTTGTCCTAGCCTGAGGCATGGGCAACCTGCAATGTCCTCCTCTTCTCTCCTGATGTTCCTTCAGGAGCCAAGCTCTTCGCGGCCCAGACATTCAGAGCAAAAGTGAGTGGCATATCTTTGATACACATACCCTTGATAACCCTGATCATGCACTAGGTCACATATGACCTACATCAATTGGATCATAAAACCCTCCCAGAGCTTCGGGATACCTTATTGACGGCACTACGAGCACATAAGGCTGGTCCTAGAAATATAATCATCCAACTTTGTTTGTCTCTTGCTGGGATTGCTCTCCAGATGCCTTCGTGGCACAATGCAGTAGAGACCTTAATAGAGGTCTTTGGCACAGATCCACAAACGGTTCCCCTTCTAATCCAATTTTTGACGCTTCTTCCTGAGGAGCTAAACAGCAATACAAGGATTCCCATCACAGTACGTTTCTTAATCAACTTTTCATGCCGTTCTGAAGTGGCTTATGAATGCCGATGACCATCACCAGGACGATGAATATAAGGAACGGGCTACACGCTTACTGTCTGCAAATTCTAAACGTGTACTCGAATTGTTGTCGCTGTATATCCAGGCAACAGGTACGTTTCATCGCATTCGGGACTATTTCTATTCATTATATATAATGTTCAGGAGTCACCGCCGCTGTCCAAAACCAAGTTTTCAATTGCTTGCGAAGCTGGATCGTTGCCGGTGAAGTGAGCTCAATCAGTCTTGCAGAAACTCAACTTTTTGCGTTTTCTTTTGATGCACTTGCCTCCGATGAACTTTTTGATGCTGCGGTCGATGTCATATGCGAACTGATCCATGAAACTCAAGAGATCGACGACAACATGGCGGTCATAGAGCTCATCGTTCCTCGTGTCATAGCCCTGAAACCATTGCTCTTGAAACAACGCGACGATCCAGAGAAAATCAAAGGTTATGCGCGCATATTCACGGAAGCTGGCGAGACATACAGACTTTTACTACTCCGACATACAGAAACGTTTTTTCCCATCGTTGAGGCTATTGGCGAATGTTCGGCCTATCCTGATCTAGAGATTGTACCGATCACCTTTACTTTTTGGATGCGCCTTGCACAAAACATCGGGAAGAAATCATCGGTACCCCAGATTTTCTTGGATGCTTACCAAAGTCTTATGCGTGTAATCATCGGCCACCTTCACTTTCCCCCAGACTCCGATGCTTTGACCGGTCAGGAAGCGGATTCTTTCCGCTCATTCAGACATGTAATGGGAGACACACTTAAAGACTGTTGTTTCGTACTGCGAACAGACACATGCCTGCTAGCGACATATGAGCTCATCACTACCGCGCTCTCTCGTGCACCAGAAGCGCTTTCATGGCAAGAAATCGAGGCCCCGCTATTTGCGTTGAGGTCAATGGGAGCCGAAATCGACCCAAACGACAACAATGCCGTACCCAAGATAATGGATCTAATACCTTCACTTCCTCATCATCCACGAGTCCGATATGCCGCGCTGTTGATCATATCCCGCTACACGGAGTGGATCAATATGCATCCGGATTACATTCGCTTCCAGTTGCAGTATATCTCTGCCGGATTCGAGGATCCCGATAACGAAGTCTCAGCAGCAGCAGGGCAAGCTTTGAAATACTTGTGCCAAGATTGTAAACAGGTTTGCAGGATTGCTTCCTTTTTTCTTCCCTTACCTTATTGAACAAAAAATCAGCACCTGGTCGACTTCTTGCCCACGCTGCACACGTTCCTTAGTACAACTGGTTTGAAACTGGTGCAAGATGACAGGCGCCAAGTATACGAAGCTATTGCCCATGTGATCTCTGCCATGCCCATGGACAGGGCTGCGGAAAGTCTCCGAACCTTTACATTGGACATTTTGACACAGGTGCATACTATTACGAGCCGTCAGGCAGCCGCAACGCAGGAGGACATTTTAAATATTTACAGTGAGTACTATCTCAATTTTTCTGGAATTTTCATCGATTAGTTTGGTCCAGATGGCCTTGAGAATCTCGAAGTTATGCTCCACGTCATCCGCAGTTTCGGTGAAGAACTTCCAGTAGCCTGCCAAAATACCTGCCAACAAGCTTGGCTCGTTTTCGATGCGTTTCTCACCAAGTACGGTTCAAACTATGAGGTTACCGAACGAACAACACGAGTACTCCGTCATGCTCTCACGTTCTATGACAAGGCGGCTCTGCCTGTTGCACCTGCAGTTGTAGATCGAATGTCTGTAGCTTTCGAAGCCACTGGGTATCCGAGTTACCTTTGGATCGCAGGAAAGATCATAGATGCGTTTGGGGACGAAGAGGGCCGACGATACGTCTGGGTCGCAGGGAAAACTGTGGACGCATCCGGAAACGATGAAGCTTACCATTCACTACGAGAATCATCCAGAGTGATATTCGAGCGATCCACCTCGAAAGTAGTATCCTTGCTCCAACTCAAATCACCTAGTGACCTGCCAGATGGTGCGCACCATTTAACTCACTATGTACGAAACCATTACTCATGAACATTGGACCCAGTGCTGGAGGACTATGTTCAAATGTTGTTGAAGTTGGTTGACAAATGTCCTGATATCTTTTTCCAGTCCTCTGCTTTCCCTGTTGCCTTCAGAGCTACAATGGCCGCTCTAACTGTCGTCCACACGGACGTCATTTTTGCCGCTTTAGATCTCTTTCAAATAATCTTGACACACAACTGTCTGTCCAACGATCGCTCTCCTCCGCCCAAATTCCCGTTGTACGCGGCCGCCATCCAGGCGGCTTTTGAGAAAGAAGGTTACGAGCTGGTTGGGTATCTGTTAGCGGGACTCATCAGTGATTTTCCCGAGGATTCGACGTCGACAGTGGTGTCTATTTTCCGCTCAGTAGCTTCTATATGGGGCTCTCAGCTTTTATCTTGGTTGCCCACTATATTAGGGCATCTTTCTGTTGCGACTGCACCCAACGAGGCCAAGACACGATTTTTATCCGACGTCACTCGGTGTGTATTATGCCATATTATGGGGGATCGTTGCGCTGATGGCTTGTAGTGCGGTCAAGGCGAAAGAGTACGACAAGGTTAAATATGCAATTTTGGAACTGAACCGGGCGTCTCGAAAGACGCGGGAAAGGAGACGGGTTGCTATGGGTGGACTCTAAATAAATACTGATTGACGTGGAAGTTTTTAATGTTTATTTTTGTCACATGTGAACTATCTAAGAGAACGGAGTCGGGCCGCACAACAGCCGGCTCTCAGCGCAAACAAAACATTCTCGTTACCGCTCCTTTGCATACCCTCTTCTCTTCTCAAGCCATGTTCCGCCACACAGGCAACACCATCTTACGCAGCGGTGTGCTTTCCTGCTAATTCCGTGCTGCTTTCCATGCTCAACCCTGCACAGCCGGTCGCCGGGCATTTTCGCAATCAGTCGCCCGAAGTTCATATGCAGACACGGTCAAGAACCTCCTCATCAACAAAGACACGAAAGTTCTCTGCCAGGGCTTGACGGGGAAAACCGTATGCGCTAACACACCACATGCCAACGTGTACTGAGCCACTCGTATATAGGCTTCTTTCCATGTGCAGGAGGCCATTGCGTACGGTACACGAATGGTTGGAGGTGTTTCCCCGAGTAAGGCTGGCCAGACACACCTGGGTCTTCCCGTGTTCGGCAACGTCAAGGAGGTACGCGTTTGATCGCTTCTGACAGAGTCAAATTTACGATGAATACAGGCTGTGCGGGAGACACAACCTGACGCGACTATCATCTACGTACCTCCTCCTTTTGCGGCCGACGCTGTCGTTGAGGCCATAGAAAATGAGATTGGACTCATAGTGTGTATTACGGAGGGTATCCCACAGGTGGATGAAGTCCGGGTATGTGTTTTTCATTCCGACTGCTGTTTCACTCAATATATGTTTGTCGTTGTTCATAGATAATGCATGCCCTCAAAAGCCAGTCCAAGTCTCGACTTGTTGGGCCCAATTGCCCAGGAGGTCAGCAGTGCCTTTTACATTCTACTCTCAGTCCATCATTATAACTGCAGTTCTGCGTTCACAGTAATCAATCCTCTTGGTTGCAAGATGGGCATTCAACCAGGTCACATCCATAAACCCGGAAATATCGGTAACCCCGTCTTCTCTTGACTCACTACTCTTCTTATCTTTCCTTGATGTGCAGGTATCGTATCGCGCTCTGGTACTCTAACTTATGAAGCCGTTGCGCAAACAACGGATGTTGGACTTGGTCAATCACTTTGTATTGGTATTGGAGGAGATCCTTTCCCTGGTACCACACACGTCGATGTTATGAAGGTTTTCCTGCAAGATCCCAATACCGAAGGTAGGAGTTGCCGACTCATTTGTTGGATCATGGCAAATTAATTCGTTTGTCAGGCATTATTCTCATTGGGGAGATCGGTGGTTCTATGGAAGAAGAAGCGGCGGACTACCTCAAACTCCATAATATGTCAGGGGGGAAGAGCGTCAAGCCAGTCGTCGGCTTCATCGCTGGAAGGACCGCCCCCCCTGGCCGCCGAATGGGACACGCCGGTGCTATCGTTTCTGGTGGAAAGGGTAAGTCAATTTGCGTACACTTACCGGATACAAAACCGACGAATTGCGCAGGTGCGGCTGTAGACAAAGTGCGTGCATTAGAGAGTGCGGGAGTGAATATGGTGGATAGCCCGGCTCAACTCGGTTCCAAGATGGCAGAAGTAAGCTTGAGTCTGCTTCATTCGTCGCAGCGTTTCTAACTACTTGTTCATCCAGCTGATGGCCCAGTTGAAATGATTAGATGATATCTATTGCTTACTTAATTAGATATCTTATCTACGGAATTTTGGTCTATAGAAATTTGGTCTACAGGAAATGAGGATGCCTAACACTAAGCCGTCATCTGTCTTTCTCGAAGCTGCATCGTATTTGGCAACTCTTCCCTCTCAAGTGTCAACAGCCATTAAACTTGAGGTTCTAAGTTTTTAGACATCCTCTTGTACAAGCCCTGATCTTGTAATCTCGTCGCAGCTCTATGGGCTCTTCAAATATGTTACTACATCTCCATCGCCTTCTTCGTCTCGTCCCTCCATCTTCGATATGACTGGACGAGCGAAATGGGATGCCTGGAACTCTGCCAGCAAAAAATATACCTCTGTCGATGATGCGGAAAGCAGATACCTCGACATCGCAAAGAGTCTGGGATGGGTTCAAGGGATTGCCCGTGCCACGCTACCACAAGCTGAGAAATCTGATCCCAATAGTATTTGGGACGATGAATCCCAAACAACGCAGGGCGGTAGTGCAAGCGGTGGGATGGGAGGAACTGTCAGTACGATGATGATCTCGGAGGTAGATGTTGACGAAAGCCTACATGGGTTGGCGGTCTCCAACGATACAACTGCCTTGTATGAGCTCCTTGAAAAATATCCAGAAACTGATGTGAATCAACTCGATGAATTCGTGCGTCTGTTTATCGACTTCGTCTGGCTGAGGGGTGACCACATATCAGGGATATACACCATTGCATCTTGCTTGTGACCGGGGAAACTTGCTCACAGTAGAATTTTTACTGGGTAAAGGTGCGGATCCTACTATAAAGGTGAAGTTGCTTCAGTTCTGTGCTTGGCCAAAATTAATCTCTCCTCAGGATTCTGATGGTTTGACGGCTGCAGAGCTCGCTGCGGTAGCGGGTCATGATGCAATTGAACAACGATTAAAGTCTATAGATGGGTTACGAATACACTGAGCATGATTATCTCAACAACCATCTCCAACAACCTCATTTCATTGACTAGTTCAACCCACAACACATTAAAACGTGAAACCACCCTCGTAGTACACGCTCGTACTTCTCAGATCGATGTAACCTAGTAAATGAGTGTTCCCCGTTCGATTTGTTTCGTGCCGTCGCGAACATCGAACCGCCTTCCGTAATGGATATCAATGATGTTCTCAATGTTTTTGAGTCAGCGACTGGGATGCTGGCGGCGCATCTTGTCCTGGCGACGATTTCGGTACAGATGTAGAAGTTTGTCTGGATGCGCTATGGTAAGGGGACGTCGGCAGGAGAATGTTTCCCTAGAGTATTGTTAGAGCACTGGCCGTATAAGACGTGGATTGGGACTTACCGCCTCCATAAGTCTACAAACAGACTTCGTAGGAATAGCCCCTACACTCAGCCAATAGCGAATTCGGTCGACACTCCATTCAACTGTCTTTTGTTGCGGTTCACCGGTTGGATATCTGTGGTAAATGCCAAGGAGCTCGATGGGCTTCGCGTCGCGCCTGGCACTTTGATTGACAGCTACGAGGTGGAGTATTCGATTTCTGCGATGGCCATGAAGGGAAAAGCGCAGGCGAACAGGCATGACTGACAAACAGTTTGTGAGTGTAAAAGGCCTTTCGATACAAAAATACCAGTCACGTGCGTAATGTAAGCAATAAGCCGTCCTGCCTTGAATTGTGAGACTCATGTTCCAGATGAACAAAAATAACGGCGAAGTTGTGTACAAAGAATATAGTTGGTCTAATGTCATACAATGAGCCGTAAGCTAAATTCCTATCTTTTCTCCAGACCATCAATTGAACAGTACGATGCAAACCGTGCTCAATAAGGGTATGCAGCTATAAGTCTGATTTGGATGTCCCAACCATCACATATATCGAGCGAAGAAGTCTGAATTCGAGGCTTCATGATGGATAGACTCTCAAGATTCAGGGCCTGCGCTGCCAGGTATCAACTGTGGCGAGGAAGATCAGAAACACAGAATGAGAATGCTCTTTGAGAATGCTCACCATGCAGATGTTATTACCGTTTAACAGCGTTTGCGCCAATTGAGTCTTTTTCTTGCCTTGCGGTGTAATCTCACTTAACAAAAAAAGATAAGGCGGGTATGTCCTAGATGAACAGCAACTGCACGGACTATTCTGTGACATCCTCCAAGACCATATCTGCAGGAAACCTGGTGAATACGTTGAAAATGGCAAGACTATGAAAGACACTGACTGACGAAGTCATCGAATCCCAAGAGTGTTCCAGTGAATTCTCGATCGCCCTTCATAATGACCCATATTCGTGACCCAATGCATCTGTCAATCAACTCTAAGTATCATTCAGACAAAACCCAGTCATATTTTTGAGACGTTCACAATCATACCAAGTGGTAGAATTTGAGAAGCCATGGAAAGAGAGGATGAGTGTCGGATATAGACAAACGAAAGGAGATAACTTTGAATTTCATTTTTGTCGAGACATCAATTTTTGACACCCTCTCAAGGGAACATGGAATGATGTACTTTGATACTGCAAGACATAGTATTTGTATGGAGGCAAGAGCGAGTGAAATCATCATTCAAGGGTAAAACTATGGAAAGCCGGTATGATGTGATATTGTGTAAACAGGGAACGATTTATAGCATATAATATCCAGAATTTGTTTATTCATTGCTGCCCAAAACTGAATCCTCCTTGTGGGGCAGAGACATCCGAGTGGAACTGAAAGTAATGAAGATTGGTCAGATTTTAACCATTGAATGAGCAATTAAAATTTACCGCGAAGGCTCCCGATGCGTCAACGGCAGGAGCTAGACCAGATTCAGCTTCGTCTTCATCCGGGAAGTACTTATCCATTATATTGAACGCCTTTTTGTAAATCTCAAGATTGTCGTGCTGTTGAAGGTTGTGAATGGTAATCATTCCACCAGCCTCCTCCACGTAAAGCGCGTATTGGTTGACAGCACCAGGTCCCGCAGCAACCCTGTCCATCTCACCAATTTTGAGGATGTTGTCGAGACCGTCGAGGGCGACCTGTATAATCTTGTTATCCATCATGGTCAAGAGATCGCACAGTGGTTTGATGCAACCCTGTGACACAAGGTACCGGATCTGTGAAGGCTCCTGAAGGCCACCAGATGTGGCATTCGAGATAGCCCAACATGCCTCCTTTCGTGTCTTGAAGTCTGCATTCTGGAGGATATTGATTAAAGGGGGAATAATGTTGGCATCGATAACGGCTTGGATCTGTGGAGGCGAGCCAGCAGTGACGTTGGATATAGTCCAACAAGCTTCCTTCCTGATACCGTCTTTGGGAGACGAGAGCAGAGAAAGGAGGGCCGGCAAGGCACCAGACGCAATGACAACTTGGGTTTGAAGGTCATCACCGGTAACAATATTGCCGACACATCGAAGTGCAGGGGTCTGGACAGACGTTGAACTATGCATGAGGAGGTCAACCAATCGTCTGCAAACACCAGATTCGATGACGGCTTGTATTTTGTCGTTGGAACCGTCAGAAAGATAAGAAATAGCCCAACAAGCGTCAATCAAGATCTCGTCGTCAAGAGAGTAAATCAATTTGGTCAGCACTGTGAGAGCAGGAGAAATCTGAAAATACATGAATTAATCAAGAAACATCCGACTTCAAGGCTGGCTGCACTTACTAGTTCCCAATCAGGCTGAGGCGATTTTCCCCGACAGAAGTTACTCAATGTCCAAGTGGCATTCCTCAGCATGCTCAACTTGTGGTGCTCACTCAAGAGAGCCAGGAGTGGTCTCAAGGCACCTGCTTGCAACACATAATCACGACATTGTGGGCTGTCTCCCGCTATGTTACCGAGTGCCCAAACAGCTTGTTCACGAACGTCAAGAACTGGGGAAGACAAAAGGTTGATGAACTCGGGTACGGCCTGCGCCTTGATTACGACTTCAGTATGCTCGGCAGTACCGGAAGCGATGTTAGAGAGGGCCCATGCAGCTTCAAACTAATAGTCAAGTATAAGTGCCCAATATCGTGCCAAGAGGAGGTGGGAACACGGACCTGAAGCATAGAATGACCGTGTTTCAAGAATTCAACAAATCTAGGGACCACGCCACAATCGATAACTCGCTCGATCGGAGGATTCTTTTCCTTTGAAAGCAGCTTTCGAAATGTGGTTGTCGCGTCCAACTGACGTTCCGGATCATCAGAGAATACGCCAGAAATCATCTCATCGGCGAGCTGGGAAATGAAGATGTGAGCCGTGGAAACTTCCTACATAGATGGTTATATGAAACATACAGGGGGATCCCAAGTACCACCCCCGATTTCTTCATCTGAATCTGCACCGGACGAGGGAAGGAAGTTCCTTCTCTTTGAAATATTCTCTTCTCTCTTCTGGCGTCGGATCTCTACCTGTTGTTCCTCGCGACGACGCCTAAGATCATCCTGCTTCAGAGCACCCTTGCTTTTGTAAGCTGGAGAAAGAACGCGTCAGAAAGGACATCAAGAGAGAAAGGCGAAGAAAACAGACCTTCCCTGCGAGCCTTCATAGTACGAGACTCTGCGGCGCTGTCCATGACGATTGGTTGTTTTTATCTAGGCTCAGATGGAGGAGAACAAGGCAAAGATAGAAAAGAATTTATCGTCTTATTTTGTGACTCAGATGTAACGCTCTTTCATCTCACGTGACATCTGTGACTAAAGACACGTAACGCTACAAAAGTCTCTTTGGCTTTCCATCCAGAAAGGACGCGATGTTTTCCACTGTATCGGCCCAGAATACCTACAAGTCCTTTGTCAAGCTTCTTGTTCATTTCACATCTTTGCTCTTACCGCATAATTGGTGTCATTTACATATCCCGTATGTGGGGTCAGCGTCACGTTCTTCAAGCGACGGAGTTCATGCTCGACTGGCAACGGCTCTTTGTCAAACACATCAAGTCCCGCTGCAGCAATGGTTTTATTCTTCAAGGCTTTGATGAGCGCCTCTTCGTCTACGAGAGGCCCTCTCGAGGTATTGATGAATAATGAGGACGGCTTCATTATTTCGAAATCTTGTGCCGATATAATGTGACGCGTGCGTTTCGAATAAACAAGGTGAAGTGACACAATATCACTTTGTCGTAGAAGATCCTCCTTTGGTACGTATTCCACTCCCGCAGTCTGAGCCCTTTCAGGTGTCAGATTGGGTGACCAACCGATGACTTTCATGTTGAATGCCTTTGCAATCTTGTAGGATGTCAAAAGCAGAAGAGAGGAAAGAGCAGGCTAGTTTCACATGAGCTGTTTGTGTTCCGAGCCTGCCGACTCCTACCAACCCGAGTGTTTTTCCATGGAGACCCGTGGGGATGGTCGTCTGCCATTGAAAGTGTCCGAGTTTGACATTAGCGTCGTCACTCACAATGTTTCTTGCTACGGAGAGAATCAAAGCCCAAATGTGTTCCAAGGTCGAATTACCGCCAGAACCTGTTCCAGAGACCACTATTCCTTTTTCACGAGCATGCTCGACATCAATCCCAGCATTCCTCATCCCTGTTGTGGCGATCAACCTTTCCAGTTTTGTGAACATCGGTATCGGTTACAATAATGACGCCTTACTTTAAATGTGGCAAGCGATCTAGAACAGCTGCCGTAAACTTTGTCCTTTCTCTCATTGCGCAGATAATTTGATAGCTCTCGAGACGGCGAATGAGTGCATCGTCGTTATCAAGTGTATCAGAATAAATGTCAATGCTGACTTTGCCATGCAGCATTGACCAGTCAGCGCTAGTTAAGGCGACTCGTTGATAATCGTCGAGAATTGCAACGCGCATCGAGGGCAAAGTTGGAATGCGAAGTTACAATGCAATGAGAACAACATCCCACGACTTGTACGACTTGGGAACGGGATTTGTGATCATGACCAGGTGATTTTGAGAGATAAATCATTTCAATAAGTAGGTAAGTCGGAAGTACAAACATGATGCATGAACGTTGGTCGGTAACAAGTATACTACAACATTACCCATGCAATAATTGCACCCAGACAGTACCGATGGCACAAATCAATTGTGGGCAGACCTCATGATACGCCACCTTCCCCCCAACACTGCCCAACCTATGAGTGATTGAATATTGGAGGATGCTCGAGGGGCAATCTGAGGATGAACAAACTTGATGCTCAAACATTGAAACGATCATCCTTTTCGATAGGTCTTTCTTCCATCCTTGCAACCAAAAATGGCCATTATTAATAACATCTTAGAAAAGCGCATCTCCGATTGTAAACTGAGTAGACTGCTTATCTCGACCTTAGATGAAATTGTGCTGCTGCTTTCCCCCTACTTCCATCGACTAAATGTCGTAGAATGGCACCTCACTATTTCTTGTTTTGGCAGTGGAAGAGAGAATACAATTGAATTAGGAGTACACATTGGAACCTGACTCGGAGAAGCATGTGTAAATTACGCGTCTTTGTCAAATGGGTACTGTAATCCGTTCAGATGGATATCAAAAGGATGAAACGAGGTTTCATACCTCGAATGATGCAGGAGGTTCTGCTTCAGGCGCAAGTTCATCCAGGGCAATGTGAAGGGCAGGTATTGGCGTCGAGGTTTGTTGTGTGGGGGGGACCACAGATTGTGACGGCACTGCTTCAGCAGGAGGTTCAAATTCGATAAACTCACTCTCCTCTTCTGGTCGTAGATCGACTAGGATCAGGATGCCACCTCCGCCAGCATATTTCTCGGATGCAGCGCAGGACGACGAGGAGGCCGTTCCTGTTTTGTATTCTGTCGATGGATGCCCTGACAAGGGACGGACGGGTTGATATCGACAATCATTTGGGAACGATATAATGGCGACTTGAGCAGGAGTAACACGAGAGAAGTTTGGCCGCAGTTCGAAGGCCGGCTCCGCTTTTTTTGCAGGCTTGGGCAACGTTGAACTCTCTGGAAGATTTGAAATGGAACGGTTGATGGGTGAAACGTCACCATCCTTGGGTCCTGAAGATTCTTTCATTTCTACATCAGCCTCTGCATCTTTGTTTTCCGCGCGATCATCCTATAGAAGGTCAACCTTGTAGAATTACCTAGACGATAACAACTCACCAGTTCCATAGCATCCTCAGCAGCGGCTTTCTTCTTCTCCCTGGCCTTGGCTTTTGCGGTCGTTGATAAGACTGCCGTTGCAACTTTAGTCACTGCTTCCTTCTTCGGAGGCTTAGTGGACGATGGGTAGGCAAAAAGACTTGGTTTAGCGTTCGAAATGTAGTCGAACTTGGGAACCTTAGATTACAACTTTGTTAGTTCCGGAAACAATTGAACAGCCAAAAAGGATTACCTTCAAGTTGGCGTCAAGGCCAATGATACCAGTAGGCTCAAATGCCAAGCTGGCGCAATGTGCCAATGGATACCAATACCAAAATTGACAAAACATGACCATACCAACGATAGCGCTGGTATTCTTACTGCCTGCTCGACTTTGGAGGCTGATAGTAACGTTTCTTCCGCCAGCATCGATAAAACCCTGACCAATTGCTGCACCAAAGCGGGCCATAGGATCCTCATGTTTGTCTGAGACCACTTTGTTGTAGAGAGCTCGGGTAGATGCAAGTGAAGGAGACGAAGCTTCAGACTGTTGGACGAGTATCATGCCTAACGCGATGAATGCGCCTTGGCGAACAAAATCAACACCATCTTTTGTCATTGGCTCTAAAATCTCGATGGCATCCTGTTGAAGTGCTTAGCCGTCAAAACCGATGATTGCAGTGAAAAAAATATGAATTACTAGCCTGAAGACCGGTACCAGCGCAAGCTATGCCGAGTGCGAGAGTGGCACCACAACGGACATGTGGGTTGTAGCTTTCGCTCAGAAGTTGAACGATACGGGGGACATGGGAGGGGTTCTTGAATAACAGGAAGGCGAGAGATGTAACGGCTGCTCTCCTCACGTCATCGGAAGTGTCAGAAACCGCGATGTGTAAGAGTTTTCGGACAGCATCGTTATTGGAAGTTCCTGCATAAGCCAATGCTAGAGTGTATACACCTCCATAGCGAAGTATAGGGTCCTAAACTTTGGTCTGCGTCTCTGCATGTTGCGCGATGGAAGAAACTAACCTTCTCTGCTAGAAGAACTTTGATGGTTTCGTCGGCTTCTTCTTGACGGCCATAGAATATAAAAGCAACGCCAACCGCAAGACCACGTATTATCTTCTCGTGCGATGTTTCACGAGCATATTGAAGCATCTCTTTGACGGGTTCCGTCGCCGCCGTGCCTAACATGATCAAACCCATAGAATAACCAGACGCTTCGCCAGCAACAGCTGAGTCCATGAAGAGAATATTTTTGAGGTCTTCAAACGCCTCGAGACTACTGGAGCCCATGCCTGCTACCCCAAGGCCCAAAGCAGCTCCATGTTGCACGATTTCTCCTTGAGACGTCTTCAAGGTGTCTCGAAGATATGTTGTCACGGAACTGCCACAGCCAGCATTTATCAAACCCAAGGCATAAAGTGCACCACCCTCAGAATATGCAGCGCCTGGGACGCTACTTTCACCGCCATTTTGAGGAAGGTAAGGACCAAGAATTGTCATGCCTTGCTCAAAGTAACCTTTGTGTATGACGCCAAGTCCTGCAGTGGCGGAAAATTTAGACCAGTTCGATGCAAGTCCCAGCCACTCGAGATTCTCGCGTAGGAAGACATCAGACGTCGTGCCGGCATGCATGAAGGCATTTTGCAGTGTCAGGGCAGTGTGGTAAATGGATGAACGGGGTTCCAGAACGTCCTTTGGGAGTTGATTAATTTGTTTAATGGTGCCAAGATATCAGGTCCTACCTTTGTGTTCTTCAAAATCGCGAGATCTACATGGTTATTGCGTTTGAGGAATTCAAGATACAATTTTACTGATTCCTGGCCAGTGAGAATACTTCGGAGTTTGTCGAATGTAGGCTTCGTCACCTGAGGACATTGAGGAACAACGGCAAATCAGAAGCAGTTGCGCATCCATACCTCGTCCCCTTCAGGCAAACTATGGCGCACACCCTCTAAGAAATCTTGAGCACCACCTTCTACCAAATCGAAGGCAAATTGGTACGCCAACAGTGGCTGTTTCGGGATCAACGATATCAGCAAGGGTGCAGTTAAAGAAGGGTTATTCAAAGTAATCAGGAGACGTGTGATGGAAAGGATGTACGGAGACCCGTCTCCAGTTGTAAGTGGGGGAAACAGAGGGTACAGGAACTGGAGAACTTGATCACGGTAAGACAACGGGAAACCTGTATCGAGCACAGCTTCCATAGCGTAAGACAGCAACGACGTATCTCGGGTGTGGCTGTATATTAGTGATATGATGTCGAGACGACGCGATTCGAGCGCAATGCCAATTGCCTACCACGTAAAAGTGTCATAAAAAGGATATCAAGGCAAATAAAAGTGGCCGACCTGCTTGTACTCCCCCTCAGCTATACAGCGATCAAAGATGGTTTTAATGATATCTTGTAGACGCTGGTCAATCTTCTCAATTGTCCCATCTCGTTCTTCGGAACGGGCTTGCACGTAGCGGTCGATTGCTTTTGCTATGGTGAAGAAGTGAGGAATAGCCTCGAACAAGGAAGTCTATCATACGGACAGATTACAGTCTCCACAAACTCTTCAGATCCATAGTTCTGAGCTTCCTGAGCGAAAGCTTCTCCAGCTCCAAGGGCAAAGGATAGAGCTTCTTCATACTCGCCCAAGAAATAATAGACCTTGCTAGCTAAGAGTGCAGCAGAACGGCGAGCTTCCTGAGACAGCTCTTGAGATTCGTATAGTGACTCTCTGTACCACTTGTTAGTATGTGGCGTCACAGCACGATGAACACGCACATTAGAGCAATGTGTTCTGAGATCTCGGCCCAAAACTGAGGTACCAAGGGACTGAGTATGTTGAGGGCATGCTGCTTGAAAAGGGGATCTGGTTCGTGTAGTAGGGCAAGAACGCCAGCGGCAGAAGAATGGGAACGGGCAACCATGGAAAAGACAGGAGAACGCTGGTCCACGACGCCAGTCAAGGCTGACGCGTCCTCAAAGCTTGTCGACAGCGGGAATATTAAACAACGTCAAGCATGTACAAGCCAAGACTCCGAAATTTCCCTTTCGGTCATCACCCAGAGCCAATCTCATGTCTCTCCGTGCTAGAAACGCTCTGCGCGTCATTCGTCGCCCTGCTTGTCAGGTCCGCTCCTACGGGTCCACATCTGCAAGAGCCTCATACCTCGCTGAGCGTGAGGCTGTTGAGCACCATGCGCATGGTCTCCATCTTTTATTACTACATAGTCTCACTTACTGACCCACCTTCATAGAAACCACCGACCTTTGGCGCAAAATCAGGTCTGTTTGACAACATCTGTCCTAGAGGGTGTCTGCTGATCAATTCCCTTCCAGCTACTTCGTCTGCGTCCCTGCCAGTGCGTCTGTCTTGTGTCTGAGCGTCCACACTTCTTTGACTTCTTATAGTCGCTGTCTGCGTTGCCTGGACCTACAATTCTGAAGTAGAGCACAAGCAACATCTTGACCATCTCCGAGCTGAGAATGATGGCAAGCTTCCTGAAATCCCAGCGTACGAATACTTGAACAGGAGGAGCAAACCTTTCCCTTGGGGCATGAACAGTCTCTTCTTCAATCCAGAGGCTAGTCCTCCACTTCCTAGTCCAAAGTTGATAATGCTCACCCGTTGATTGAACAGTCTAACAAAGACATGTCTCAAGAGTAGATAAGAGTAGATATGCAGGAATCAATGCCCCGAGTACCTTGTATTCTATCAGCGTATCACAAGCTACCAATGACGCCTCAGATCACGTTTTATACTCTCATACAGCGATTGGGTTTCTGCACGTCCAGCCTCTAGTTCCCGTAGGTATTGATCTATTGACTGGTCAATTCGGCCAACAGGAAATTCGCTTCGTGCAGATGACTGTGGTCGACTGGCTTCTTTTAACCAGTCTGATAGTAGGACCGCTATGTCTGAAGATATGGCTTGCACATTGGCCTGGTTATTGAAGGGAGGGACCTGCGAACGAGCTGAGCAAATGCATTGATAGCGGACTGTGGGCTAACCTGTGACTCATACATCTCATGGAACACATCCCAAACATCGGTGTAAGGGACTCCACACTCGATCAATATCCGTGGGGCCCAACCAAACGCCACGACATTCTTGTTCGCAAGTGTGAATCGGACAAGCAGTGTGGCAACAAATCCTATGTCCAGATTTGGTTTGCTTTGAAAAAGGCAAATATATAAGTATGCTCACGCAAAGGGAAGGCACTTTCAGAAGGGTAAAAGCGCTTTCCGAGAGGGACGACTCTTCCAAGGATGAGGTCTGCTGTCGTAGCAGGATCTGCTTCTTCCCTAAGAACTGTGAAGGTTGAGCTTCAAATTGGAAGTAAATAAAAAGAGAGTCATTACTTTCATCAAATATTTGATTCCAGATTGGTCGTACAATGCTTTCGTCGCGGTGTTCAGAGACATGGAGGCAGAGAAGTTTCATATCAACAAGATCAAAGGGAACAGCATATAGTGTGTATAGCTGCAAATGTTATTGGAGAGCGTCAATGTCTTCAAATGGCGGATTCGAATCACTTACATCAGTCATCGTGAAGAGTTGTTTGGACAGCAAGTTTATCCGTGCACCGACTTCGGGTGCATCGTTGATATGAGGGCAAAGGAGGTTATATATTTCCAATTGCACCTGCGCGACGTCAACCTTTTCTTCTAGATCCGTAAGAAAGGCTATAGCAGTTTCATGATGCCCCGTAGCAGATATTGGATGTGATTTTGCATTCCCAACAGCAAGCGTAAGATATTCTAACCGAGCAGGCAGTTCAAGGTCAAATCTGCGACGTCAAGATTAACAACTATCATATGAACTCCGTTTACGTAGAGCTTACTGAGTAGATTCTGCTAGGGTAGCCAGGACTTCAGCCGCTCGCAAAGACTGGCCATTTTTCACGTAAAATTGCCACAGAAGTTGACATTTCTGCACAGTGAGAGGTTCCCGCTTTAAGTGGGCTTCCAGGAATGTTGGACACATCTAGATGAGTAGGGTTAAACAGCGACATTTAAAGGAGAAACTTCCACACCTCCAAAAGATCGTCAGCAAGCCCGCGGTTGATGAGCCAATCATACAATGTCGAATGAAAGATCTCGTCCTCGCATGCAAAAGCAAGTTCATATGCATGGCTTCTAACAGCTTCTGGATCGCCATCTTGATGGAAGGATTCTTGTCTCTGCGATGTCTGGCTGGCGTTGCACTTGTTCTCAAATACGGTTAGAGAATCGAGAACCAGATCGTAACACTGGAGCCGTTTTTGTGTATATGCCGTGCGCGGATCACCCGCTTGAAGGGCAGCATGCCAGGCTTCAACGCCGATGTGGTCCGGGTCCGATATTTGTGCACATGTGAGAGGCAGTTCCACGGCACCTGAAACACAAGAATCAGCTCAAAATTGAAACGCGTACTTGAATTAAAGCACCTCGTGCATAGTCCAATTGTTGATAATCTCCACAGATCTCCCTAAGCTTTTCAAACTCCAGAATTCGAGCACCCTTTGCAAAAAGCCTACAAGCCAAAATGAGAGTTGAATTAGCGGCGTAAGGATAATAATGGCACCTTAGGGATTCTGCTAGCCAGTTTTGCCTTTCGAGGGGATTTTTCGATTCAACAGCTTTCCGGACATTTTCCTTGGCCTAAAGCCATGTTGTCTCAGTTATATACGCCACAATAACAACCAAATTGAAATGTCACCTTGTAAAGCATCACGTCATCAGTGCTGCAGAACGAACCGCATTTGTGTTGTAAAACTTCACTGATTGTGTCGACCTAGGTGAAGTCATGACTTGTAGTCACTGTAGAAGCAATAGACTGACGCTAATTTGTTGACCAATCTGCTGATCGATAATCACATTGACTAGAGCCCGGGATATTGTCATGCCATCTTGACTTGTGATAAGGGTTTCGAAAGTTTGCGCTGCAATAAGTGTCTGGATTTCAGAGTCACATCTGGCGAGGTCGTTGAGTTTATGAGAAGGGAGGACCGGCAATGAAGCGTACTGTGATATGAGATCCCCAAGCATGTAATCATTCAAGAGTAGAACGAAAGAAAGCGCTTCGATGGTCCTTGACAAAAGGGAGATGAGTTCAGAAACAGAACTTTGTTCTGCCTGAAGAACCGTTAAATGGCGCTACACTCCAAAAAAGATAGTCACACACTCGCCACGCTTCCTGCTCTGCGACAGGAACACGATTGGACGATTCACTAGGGGATGAGTGGAAAAGGTGAGGATTTTTATCCAAAAAGTCTTTCAGAAGGAACAAGTTCTTCTGAATGATGACGATCACATTCTCCGCAACAAGTAACTTCTGCCGTCCGGCAATGCTAAACATAATGAGCTTCGTTCATTTGAATAGATCGAGATGAATGTTACCCAGGCTGCGTTAGCTTTACTTTCCAAAGCGGGCGGATTAGCCGTGAGAAGTAAAGTGCTAGTCCTTCCCTTCGGCCACTAAAGACGGCAACACCCTGACTGTCAGCTTCGCAAAGAGGTGAGTTAAACATATCACAAAGAAAGATTTCGATGTCATACTTGTACCATAAGTTACCCTTTCTGTCCACGTCGGCCGCTCCCCAAGATCATAAAACGCTTGCTTCGCAACGGCAGTGATATCAGGGCGGGGAGTGGAGAGATTACCAGTCTTAGACGTTATTTGATCTTGGAAGTCGAGGAAAGTATTCCCACATGCGAGCCCAAGAAGCATACAACACGTCTGGTCACGTCCAAAACTATACAATCGTCAGATCGTTGATTACGGCGCAAACAAATTCCCGAATATAGAAAGTCTAACCTATCACGGAAATCTATGAGTGGTTGGATGGTGCCTTGTGATTGAAGTTCTTCAAGATCTGCTCTCAGGAAATCCACGGCTCGTCGTTTGACGAGGAAGGAAATGCCACAATTAGTGAAAAACATGAATTGGCATGGTGCCTCCCCGAATTGTGTCGCGAGTTCATTGAAAGCAGACGGAGCAGATCCATCTGTGGCTTCAAGTGACGTCGAGGGCAGGAAGTGCCCCGTAGCCCAGGCTGTTCCAGCAATGGACGTCAATGCCGCATACTCAGTCAAGGTCGGTCGTCCATCAGCTAGGACAGTTCGATACGATTCTGGTTGTGTTAATGTTGAGGAGGGCTGTGGAGGTAGATTGACCTGTCCGATTGAACCGATCCTTGTAAGATCAGGTGACATGCAAAGAATATAGTCGTTGCCATCTCTATCACCTGGATGGGATGCGACCGTCATCCCTCGGTAATAATTGGAACAAAGGAATTCAGCGGTATGGAATGGCCGAGGGGCAGGCTGAACCTGGGATTGAGGAACTCCATAGAGGCCTGGAGTAGGTCTAACCTGCCGTGTTAGAGCATCGGGATGTATGAGATTTGCTGGAGGTAACCGGACATGAAGGAGTTGAATGGGTCGTGTATAACTAGTGCTTGAGGATGGACCATAATAATTTGGCATACTCTGAGGACCAAAGTACAACCGCACACCATTATTGGACATTATGAAGAACTGAATACCAGACCGAGATTCTGCGGGATCAACTACATGCAGTGATTTCAGTTCGAATTTGTCGCGCGTGAGAGCAGGATGGCCTGCAGCTTTGTCCTGTGCTGACTTGAAAAGATTTGTGATTGTCTGCAAATGTTGGACAGACTTTTGCCCGTTGGCTTTGTATATGGAGATGCCATCTTTAGTCATGGCATAGAAACAATTCCTGCCATTATCTACAACAAGGAGAATGATTTTCTCTGCGAAAGTTGATCAGTGCGCCAGATCAGACCTACAGTCTTGCTTACCTTCTGCACTGAGAGCCGTGAATCGAGGAAGAAGACTCGAAACACCACTGACAGAATGATTAATGATTTGAATTCGTTTTCCAAACCAGGATTCGTTCTCTTGATAGTGCAGTTCGTAAAGGCATCCATCCTGTGCACCACACATAAAGATTCGACCATCTTCGGTGCCAATTACAGATATCATCTCGACATCTGTGTTTACTTTCAAATCTGTGGCATAAAGCTTGAGATCACGAAAGGCGCGAACCCGTCCTCGAGATGAATCGAAGGAGAGGCCAAGGAGAAAGATGGATAAGGGAGTCGTAACGACAAAAAGGTTCGTTATTTCGTCGATAAACATGCCCTTTTTAGGTTTGACCAGACGGACATCCGCAATGACATCTTCCCGTTCTTCCCAGAAAGAGCTGGTTTCATTTCTAGGAACAATCATAAGATTGAGAACTCTTGAAAAATACAAAAGCAAACCCGTCGACGTAGTCCCAAAAGAAAAGTTTGTGGTCGAAGGATATCCATGCCCGTTCGATTTGAGGCATCAGTCCTACGTGTGATACTCCGGATACCGCTGGACAATATATGAAGCACTCGACCAAGATAAATCAATGCGAGAATACTACCATTGAAATGCTCAAACAAATCCTCCGGGATGCCTACGAACTTCCTTTTTTGAAACGGTGCACGATAATCATTTGGATAGACTGTGTAAGACGCCGAAACATGTCCAGAAGCTGCAAATCCCGTCAGACAACATCCAAATATATGGTCTAGTAGCCGCACATGACGCTAGGGTATCACCCAAGTCGGGAATAATTGTTACATCCTTGGTTATACGTTCCTGCACCACTCGGGCCGCGTTTTGTAACGCCAAAATATCTACAAGCTCTGGCTGGGCAGACCGTGCGGCACCTTTGCCTAGATTTGAGCCACCATAGGAACGAGAAGGCGCAAAGACGGAGGTCATTAGTCGAGTGGCAGGTCGAGAAAGTTCGTTCTCAACTTCACCGAGCCTTGACTACTCAGAACGCGTTTGATCAGTTATCACGTGATAGGTCCGTGGACCACAATAACTCTCAGAAAAAATTTTTCTGATGACAGGACACGTGGTGTTTGCTCGGGGCTTCTGACCTGCATCACGTGATGATAATCAAGTTATCTTCGTACTTCTCGTCTTGGCTGGCCGGTCCGTCGACTCGGACATCTCCGCCTAGAAGTTGAATGAGACCCACCTGCCATGCCCTTGTGAACATATCAGCATATAGTTACGGGCTATGACAAGTCCCGACTAGTACTGTGTCTTGATCGACACCCCTCTTCTGCGCTGACCCACAAATGGCTCACAACTATACAGACCGCTCTAAGCCTGCTCTTGCCCATCCATCCCACAGGTTATCTTCTCCCCTTCTGCCTATCCGCGGCGCGTTCTCTTTCTCTTCCTTAAGGCCCAGAAAATCTCTACTTTTCCGGCCGAAGCCTTCCAGTAGTCGTGGCCGAAGCCTTGTCAACGAGCCTGACAAAGTTATTCCTAAGAAAGGTACAATCGAGCTTACTGATCCTTAGCATTGGTCTCCTTATGTCTGCTTTACAGTAACTATCCAGTGGGTCAAGGGTGAGCTCTTGGGGAAAGGAAGCTATGCCAGAGTCTATTATGGTCTCAATGCAACTACCGGTGATATCATGGCGGTCAAACAAGTCGAACTTCCTCGAACAGACAGCGATATGATGAATTCTCGAAATCGGGAAATTGCAGATGCCCTCAAATTTGAGCGTAAAACGTTAGCACGGCTCGATCACCCAAATATTGTCCGATATCTAGGCTATGAAGAGAGTGCTACCTATCTAAGCATGTACACAAAAACTCCTTGTTTATCATCACTAGTTCTGACTGTCTTCCACACAGTTTCCTTGAATATGTACCTGGTGGAACAATATCGTCCTGCCTCAGGATCTATGGTGTATTCAGCGAGCAGGTCACCAAGTCCTTCACTCGGCAGATCCTCGAGGGCTTGGGTTACCTACATGACATGGGAATCATTCACCGAGTAATAACTGTTTTCAACACAGAGTCAGTCTTTCATTGATATCAATCATTTGGTGCATTAGGATCTCAAATCCGACAACATCCTTGTTGAGCCAACAGGCGTTTGCAAAATATCTGATTTCGGTATCTCGAAGCAAGTTGAAAACATTCACCAAGCAAGAGCGTACACTGGAATGAGAGGGACTATCTTTTGGATGGCACCTGAAATTCTCGACAATGACAAACAGGGATATGACCTCAAAGTTGATATCTGGAGTACTGGGTGCGTTGTCTTAGAAATGTGGACAGGCGAAAGGCCTTGGTTTGGAGAAGAACTTTATCCTGTAATGATCAAGGTAGCTTTGTCATACCCCAGAGTTTATCAATTACTAAGTTAGCCTTCGGTTATTCTCAGCTGTCTCAAGAGAGACTTGCACCTCCAATCCCTGCTCACCTGGTTCTGGACGACGCTGCCCATGATTTCCACAGCCAATGTTTTCAGAGGTATATCTCTGTCTCATTTTCTGTCGAGAACTGCTCACTCAAATGTTCCAATCCGACGCTGTCCTAGAAATCCGCAAGACCGTCCGTCTGCGACCCAATTGCGAGATCATCGTTACCTTGCGCTACCACCGAGCTGGAAGTTTGAATCTTTTGAGCTTTCCACCGTCAAACCTCTCCTTCCGCAGGCCTCGCGAGGATCATACAAGTCCGTTAAGCCACCGTCAACTAAATTAGACGTGAAATCACCAACACCGGTTGTGTCGACAAAAGTTGAGGACTCGACATATCGACCAGTCGTGCATACTACCACTCAACCTCAACAACCAATCGATTCTCGACCGAAATCAGGCAACGGTCCTCGCGTGGTAATCATCACGCCCCCGGGTTCACCTCGACCCTCGATCTCGCAACTGCCAAACAACTCCAGGACATCGCTAGAGACGCCAGGGCCTGTCTCTACTCCAATAAAGGGTTACCGTCTTGTGAATCCCGATGATCCTGATTCACAAGCTAACAGAAAACCCTTTGTATACAACCCTCCCCCTCTTCCCAGCGTGAATGGGAGCCTTCCTTTTTCATCTAGACTTCAGCCAATTCTAAATTATGGTATACCCGAGGCATACCCAATGTCTCTCTCTAGCAAACCTCAATCCACTGCATCTGTGACGTCATCACTCCAAACAGTGATTTCCCACTCCGATCGTCGCCACACTCAGGCATCTCAATCCACTGATAGCGAAGTTTACGGCGATATCTGGGCAAAGCCTCCTTCAGATTTATCTCACAAGGGTGAATCCACACGGCCTGTCTCTCGCCTGGGTGGTGACAGTCGGCTGACTAACACTAACGGTGCTCATGAGGATTGGCCTCGGCCGGTTCCAGCTGCAGTATATGAAAACCTTCAAAACTTCTTTCCTGAGTATGATCTGGAGAAACCTGTTGTTCCGATCACCTCTTCATCTAGAGAACACGGACGAGATAGGAAAAAGAGCATTCGCGTGGTGGCAAAGGACCGTGCTCAATCAGGTCCACAGAGGGGTACTAAATTATGGGATAATAAAGTAGAAGAACTTCATATGTAGAATGGACTGACTGAACTTATACCATTGGACTTAACAAAACGAAACCTTTGTGCGTTTACTGTAAGTGTTGATATCAAGTACATCATTGACACTCCTAAGGTATGCAAACTGTTCTTGGCAGCAAAACAAACAACGGTTGCGTATATCGACAAATCAGTACAATGAAGGATTAGAAATGTTCCTATGGGGACAGTCATTTATATACTTAGAGTTGGCGGGACTATTGGATCACAAACCTTTGCAAATGTGAATTTAACATTTTGCGATGAATTCTTCACGGTCGCCTCCTTGATAGATTTGGCAAGGACTCCAGGACCACAAAAGTACGTCTGTAAATCCAGGTTGGAATAGTATGAGGCAAATTGTGTCCAACAAACTTACTCCAACTTTCGTCTTCAGTTGCGATTTGCTCCCTGGGATGTACTGACCAGATTCAATAGCCTGTCTCATTTGACCATATATAGTCATCCAATCAGGGCGTCCAAACATCGTGCGGGAACGAAGGAGAGTTAGGGGGTCATAATCTGCACCCGCATCATTGACAGCAATGTTCCACAACATGTCCTCTCCAATCTTCTGGGTCAGATAGATGTTGATGCGGAGGAAATTTGCTGATATTATTATTGAGCTCGTCTTGAGCTGATAAAGAATTGTTCTACTTACGATCGACCTGCGCAGCCTCAACTTCTTGCAACAAGCTCTGGAACCAACCAAAAGAGGGTGCATCACGACAAACCCAGAAGAATTCAACGCGGCGCAAAGTTCCCAAGGTACCTCTCTTCTGCCTGTACCAAATATGTTTAAGGATAGAGGCAAAGGGTGTGACACCTGAAATTACGTTGATGGGCTCTTTGTCTAGGAGATATATGTTCACTAACCGATACCCGCTCCGATCAGCACAGCAACCTCAACCTTGAAGACGTCTTCGGCAGGAGCACCATAAGGACCGTCAATCCTGATTGCAGGAAGGCCAGAGGTAGTAGAAGTAGTATCGAGTTCGACAAAGTCACCTCGAGTGCCATTCTTCTCGCTTTTCTCGAAGCCTTTCATGGCTGCCGAGGTCATAGTAGCGACGACAGATGGACCAACACCAAGGCGTTCACCGAGCGCATGGGTCCAATCGCCGACTTGACGGATATGAACGGAAACATAAGGGTCCTCGGGGGCCGAAGTGATTGTGAACTATGTTTAACAGTATCAGTATTATTGAGACGTCCTAGGACTCCGCTAGCGAGTAACTCACTGGGTGCCATTGGAAGCGTGAGATTTCTGGAATCTGGACAAAGAGCCATTGTCCAGCCGTGTATTTGAAACTTGGTTTAATGATACGGAGTTCCATAGCACCTAATAGAACGAAAATCAGTGTATATGAAGACGGAATCAACACTTAAGAAGATGCATACCACTGGGATGGACAAGAACCTTTGATAAGCGTGTGGCTCTCCTTCCACGATATTCTCTGTAGACACGCTCGCCGAAGTAAATGATTCCCGGCCAAATAGTGAACCTCCAACTAAAATAACCAAGGCAAACTTCCGGATTATAGAATGGGAAGTTAGGAACATAGGCCGGATCAGGCGAAGTGCGAACAAAGCAACCGGTGGCATGTGCATAGAGGCCGAGCATGAAGAAGAAGGCCAGATGATGAGTGTACCAAAAGGCCTCGAAACACTGCTGCCGAATCTTATGATGAGCTGTGGTATACATAAGAAACATGATAAGGAGCATAAAGTGGCCTGTGATGCCGCCAGCCTGTGTATAATGAATCTGGAGGGCTGTTTGCGGACGGATTTCTGTGTATTCTGATCAGATATCACCAGACGATGCATTAAGGGCGCGACGCACGAGTCCGCTCCACGTTGATGAAATTGACATAGTGGGCTGTTGTGTGTACCATAGTCCAGAAGGCCATAGAATAAGCGACCTGACGATGAAACCAGATATTCTCGTCCGCAGGGAAAAGCCATGTCAATTTGGGACGAAGGACCCGAATTATGTTGCGAAACATAGGAACAAGAATCAGACCGCCATCATAAGCCAAGACCAGACCAGCGCCGCGTGAAATCCAGACTGAGAATTTCAGCGAGTTAAGACCAGACAATTTTGTGTTCGTTTCCTTGATAATGATGAGTGCGTTTAGAGAATATGAAGAAGACTCAGCTACCTGACTGTACCAGCCATACGCAAAGAGTGCAAGATGGGACCCGTAGAAAAAGATGTTGAAAATAAGCCTTCTGAGAACGAGGAACTCTCTGTGGAACCAGCTTTCGCCCATTGTAAGTGTGCACGTCAGATAAGAAATAATTGAGTGGGTCTGGGTCCGGCCAGAAAAAGACAAAGAAGCAAGCGAAAGCAAGAAAAAAGGGTCAAGAGGGCGTAGAAAGGGGGAAGAAGGAAAGGGTGGGCCTAGTACTGCCCATCATTGTCTTGTTTATGGCCATGACAATGACAACAAGTCATGATTTTGATCCCATCGGTCTCGAACTCGGTTACTGCTGAATAGACACACAGCGAAAGGAAGATACTTATACGAGATGATTTTGATCCCATCGGTCTCGAACTCGTTTACTGCTCAGTAGACACACAGCGAAAGGAATATACTTATACGAGATACGACTGTACTCATCATCAACTATCACACCTATTCCTCGTACCGATACGCCACCATAGCTTCAATACGATGAACGTCCGTGCTAAAGCTCCTCATTTTCACCTGCTGGCTCTTGCTCGCCTCAATCGCCAGCGGGTCCGTGTCCACCCACTCCCCAGCAGGAACCTCCGCAGACTCATGTGTATACGCCAGAATATTGAAAACCGTTGGCTCCTGTATCACGGGTAAATAAGTCACCATGGATATTATCTGCTTGAGGATAGCTCGAATCTCAGATTGTATTTCAGCTTCGGGCTTTGGTGGCAACCTGTGGAAACGGGTTGAGTGATCATGATCATCATACAACTTCCATCTTGACACACGGTGTTGTTGAGTCCGTCTGTTGCTCAACCAACTTGATGTCAAATACCCATCGTTCAAGGGGTGTGCGAGTATCTTTCGAAATGATGGCAAGTACCAGTTGCGTAACAGAACCGGTGAGAAGCCATTCTGCTGCATATTAGTATTCTTGCCACTATCCGATTCCTTGACGCACTCTGTACTTGTTTAAGAATTCTGTAAAAGTCTTTTATACTCGAAGTCTGCTACAACTGAGTAAACTCACCGGTCGAGATAATTTTCAAGGGCCAGGTCTTGTGTAACAAGCACGGTTTGTCCATACTTTTTCACCATATGGAAGTCATCAGATGGGTATACTTCACGTTGAAAGAGGATGCTACAGATTCAGGTCACCCAAGTGGCATAGACACAAAACGAGGGTGCACACGTATTAACGGCATATTTGAAGAATTCTGTGACTAGCGCTGTAGATCCTTTGAGCGTGATGGCTTGACGATTTGCTTGCTTGGGAGCCATAACTGTGGTGTGCTGATCTGAAGACGCGACGAGACCAGCGCGCGGGGAGCCCTTGAACCACGTAGGTCACGTGGTCTTTTAACAGGGTTGTCCGCGAGAGCCAATATTTTGATGAAGCCATGTCGACTGCAACACCTCCAGCATCCTCCCAATCCCCTGCTGCTCCTTCTCCTGCCCAGGAACCCTCTCATAACATCTCTCAAGTAGATCGAGCTGTGCTAGAATATCTCCGTTCTCGTGGTCACAACTCGGCGGAGAAGGCACTTCTTGCTGAATTGGAGGGTGCAACACCAGATGACAAGGGAAAAGCAGCGGAAACCATTGATGCAGATGAACTAGTAAAAACTCTTGCTGTGTTTGCGCACAAACCATCACGTCCTGGGGAAAATGTCCTGAAGGACTCCTCAAGTGTCTTACAAGAACTTACCGCAATGGGAAACCCGTCAAATATACAGAGTTTGATATCAAGTATCGGTTCTGTTGGTGCGGAAGAGATCCTTTCTCTCGATCCCACCGATAAGCAAGAGGGTTTTCGTGAACTTGAAGCATGGGTAGATGGTTCTCTGGATATGTACCGGGTAAAGTTCTTCTGTACGGTTTTCTGCCCTTTCTTATTATATCCCTCAGCCCGAATTCCGACCTATTCTGTTTCCAATATTCTGTCACTTCTACCTAGATCTAGTACAACATGGATTCAAGGACGCAGGTAAGCAATCATTTTCTACATAAAACACTACAATATTGACGCGTTACGAAGCCCTCCGATTCTTTTCAACCTTCTCGACATCTCTTTCTCCATCGCACAACGCAACTCTCCACCATATTTCGACGCTTCTACTTCCAGCCCATGTCCAGAATGACGAATTGGCTCAACGATTCAGAAATGAAAAGTTCTCTGTTCGCATGAGCCGTTCTGGATTTGGGCTTCTTGTTGGGTGGCTCACAGAAGGTGTCGGAGGCGAAGCACTTGGAGCCGGAGATGGGTTTTCCGGGGAGAAGGGAAAGCGTGGTCGAGCTGCAGTCATGAGAGTCGTAAATAATCACCTTCGCTTTGATGGTAACACTTGGGTTCAGCTTATCAACAATACACATACTCATATGCAATGCAGTTACGTCCTCAAACCCGTCTTCTGTGTCTCCTCATGCCTGGGAAGAGTCCACAGGCTTACTTTCGTCTTTGATACCCAAAGCTAGTGGTTCAACAAACACCACCTATACCAGCCCACAGACATTTAATGCTTCCAAGGGCGATCTCAAATTGGGACCGGCACCCCTTGGAGATGAGCTTCGTGCTGAGGCTGAACGTGTTCTGAGAGAACAGGCAATGGTTGAAAGAGATCCCGCTGCACAATACGAGTTTCAAATACCAAGGCCGACCTCCGTACCCGGCATGGTGATACCCTCCGAGTCCGATCTGTTGCCGCATCCCCCAGCCTTCAAATCTATCGACGTGGAAAGAGAAGTCAGCAATGTGAGAGACGCTCGGAAACGAATACGTCTTGATCCTACAGTGCTCGCAAACCTTGATGCCAGCTCCCCTCAGGCCAGTGCTGTTCGTGCACGAGCTCTCCCGAGTGTTTGTGCGTATACCCTCCATGACGTCGTCGAAGGGTATGGATCGCATCTCTTTTCACTGCTTACTTTGAACTCATAAATTATATCGATAGTTCTCCGTGCTGCTCTTTTTCTGCAGATACGTCGTTGATGGCCGCGGGATTTTCTGAGAGTTACATACGACTTTGGAGTCTGAAGAGCGAAAAACTTCAGGGAATGCGAAGCGATTTCAATGCCAACTCTATCAAAGATGGTCCGTGACTTGTGAGGTGTCATATGTCCAACTTATAAACAAATTTTAGTTTCATCACTGCAGAAAATCAAGGAGAAGAAAGGAACTACAACACGTAAACTCATAGGTCACAGCGGGCCGGTGTACTCTGTTGCCTTTGATCCTGTGGGGGGCTCAGCTACTCCACCCAAATATCTTCTTTCGGCATCTGCAGATGCAACTACAAGGCTCTGGTCCCTGGACACGCTCACTAATATTGTAGCGTTCCGTGGACATGAGAATCCCGTGTGGGACGTGAAGTGGAGTCCAATGGGCATATACTTTGCCACTGCGAGCCGGGATAGGACGGCCAGGCTCTGGTCTACCGATCGAATCTCCTGTTTAAGGATATACGCTGGGCACTTAAGCGATGTTGACGTAGGTCTGACGCTATCGTTATGGACAATGTAGATTGACCAAGAACTTCAGTGCCTCCAATTCCACCCTAACTCCCTTTATTTGGCAACAGGCTCGAGTGATTGGACAGCACGATTATGGGATATTCAACGTGGCTCTTGTGTAAGGGTCTTCTTGGGTCACCAAGGAGCTGTATCTACGCTTGCTGTAAGTCCTGATGGACGTTATCTTGCCAGCGCAGGTAAGCGTCACCCTACATTGGTTTGCTCCTTTCACTGTCTTCATTGTAGGAGAGGACTTGGCTATAAACCTTTGGGACATTGGATCAGGAAAGCGAATAAAGAAGATGACTGGCCACAGCGCATCCATATATTCACTTGCTTTCAGTGGAGAGTCATCGTTACTTGTGAGTGGAGGGGCTGATTGTACGGTACGATGTTGGGACGTCAAGGGCCCCGGGGGATCGAAAAGCAAGCCTCGCGAGAACGGATCGATAGGGCTTGCAAATGGTGACAACACATCTCATGGCTATGGGGATGATGATAATTTGGAGACGTGAGTGCACCGCCCTTCCATATTATTCGCTTCTCCTTACAATTCATGAAAAGAATCGATCTCGTGGCCACTTTCCCAACGAAACGGACGCCAATAACAAATGTTCAGTTTACCTCTCGGAATTTATGCCTGGTCGGCGGTTCATATCTATCTTCCGAGCTGCGATGATTTAATGCACGTACGTGTGACTTGCATATGCCGAGAAGAGTCTTAACTCGTTTTTGGTCCAGATGCATGATATACAGCAGCACCCTTGTATACTATGTTTCCCCTATAACCTCACGTATACAAAATATCGATCTACTTGATACATCTCAAGAGGATTTGGGGTGGTCCTCAGGAGTCTCTGGCTGTTTCTATTGCTTTGTTGCCCAGTCATCGAGTCCGCCATGACCTGAGTAGTTTTGAGAGGATTGCTCTTATAAGGCCTCTGCAATGAGACTGTTAGGATTAGGTGTAGTCATCTTCCTCTTGTACACCTGGAATGTCTATATAAGAGTCGAGAGTGCATGGTCGTAATCAAGCGCTTGCCGCTCACAGCAAAGGTCACGTGCGTCTAATTGGTTCGCGGTGGGGCACTGGGCAGTTTCGCTCAGCTTTGTTCAACTGACCAAGCCTCAAACTTTCTAGGCCGTTGCGCCCCATACGGTGTACTTTTTTCTTTCTTTCTCAACCGTGCTTCGCCCTTCATGATGGAAGACACCATGGAGGTTGATGTCGCAATGGCTGCTCCCGCCGTTCCACAGCTTCAAGCTGCAGGCTCCTCACGAGAGCTGCATGACCTTGGTATGCAGAGTACGCCCACCTTCATGCTGCATATCACCGATCTCATGTTCTCTTCTCAATTCAGCCCCACCTCCCACGGCGCCCATACCCTCGCGTGACGCCTTCCGCGACATTCAAGTAAAGGTCCACATACGCAGGCCTGAAAGGGACTCTTGGGTGTATATGGGGAGGGGAGTAGTCTCACAAGAAGTATCGGGTCATTCTTCCCGAGTTGGTGCGGCAGTTCCCCTTTACTATTCTCAGAGTTCAACCACTTTGAATTTCCAGTCGTACGCACGCTCTCCACGGGGAAAATCATGGCTGTTTTCAACGAAGTGAGTTCCCTAGTCTGATATTTGTACTCGCATTAATTATGTGTCCCTGCAAGACATCAGAGCTTCAAGCTGAGAAGCGCGGAAACTTTGTGATCGTAGGTTGCGTCGAAGGATCTCGCGTAATCTCTTGGTCCTTGAACGTGGGTTACTGCGATAGATCTTCTTCGTTGCTTCTGCTCAATATTATTTCATGCCCGCACAGGCACTAAACAATTCTGAAACCCTGCGCCTCCTAGCAAGCATTGAGCTCGCATGTTACAGGTGCACGCAGGCCCTTGCAGATCCTCGTCTCCACAGCAAAGGCCGGCGTCGGATTGAAAGAGTGATCAAGGACGACCGTCGAAGAAGACACCGCCGTCGGAAGGACCAAGAAGCCATGATTGACGCGTTTGCAAGGCAGAAGTTGAGTCCTGAACCTCCCACAGTCGAGCCCGCACCGCCTAGTGCATAGTGGATGTGTATCATCATACCAAGTCAGGCTTTGGACTCCAAACTTGTCATTCTGTAGCTCATTTAGACACGTTACTCATCGACGTGTATTCTTAGAATTTCCTGCGCATGCTCTTCACCCATCCATTTGTACTTAAATTACCTCGTCACTCTCCTAGGCGTAAGTATATCTTTTATTTCCTGTATGTTCTACAAGGAATCCATCTCGGCATGTACTTATGGGAAATGTACGAAGCATCGTGGTAACCCTAGAGATGTAATACAACCATCCGGTGGTATACCAGTAAATTTCCAGACCAATGTAAATAAATGTGGTGAGTAAACATGTAATGACTGGAAGCACAGAGCTGTGCGTGTGATAGGTGTTGTGGGAAATATAATAGAACATAAAGAGATCGAGAAATGTCATCTCCAAAAGATAGATCAATAACACTCAATAAATCGGTCGAATGCCATCATCATTACTATGAACCCAGTGGCGTCTCGGCATGAGAGGATCCTCCAGCAGCATTAGTCGAGATTGTTGGAGGAGCCCCACGTCGTTCAGAATATCGAGGAGGTAGCTCTACGATGCCGTCCTGATTCGGAGGTGGTAGCTCATCCTCGACGTCGGTGTGCACGATGAAACGCGAAGGCTGATACCCGGACACGCCAGCCATCGCAGCTTTGCGTTGAGCGGTTGACATTGTAGTAGATGCGCTGTCAGAGACCTCGAAAGGTTGGATTACAGAAGGTGCATTGCTTGTCAGTGTGTAAGGATTGAAAGAATCTGTTTCAGACCCAAGTGAGCGTTGCTGGTTATGATATGGTAGAAGTGAGTGCTGCGAGGGTTGGTAAAGTGAAGGCTGCTGGTATAGCGATGATGTATGATGATCGGAGTAAGCTTGGAACTGATTTAGATTTGGGTACTGGGATTGCGCCTGGTATTGGGATGGTGTGTATGGGGACGAAGATGAGTGGCTAGCCTGGTGATAAGGCTGTTGAGGGGTATCCGAGAAAGGATTTTGATCGTGTCCTCCACCACCCGGAGCTAGAGATGCAGATGCACCGGCACCCGCAGCAGAAGAATATGGATGATTTCCATATGTATGTGCTGGGTCATAAGTAAGATCAAGATCAGTATTGCGCGATTGCTTGTGGTTATTGTTGTCTCTCCTTTTTCTCAGGAAGAACAAACCCAAGGTCACAGCGACAGCAAGGAAAATAAGTCCACCAATAACCGTCCCAGCGATCGCTGCTGTTGAAGTTTTGTGCTCTGCCTCTGGGGTAGTAGAGGTGGAGACGGTTGCAGATGGTGTTTGAGAGTTTATCGTAGTAGAAGGAGCGGATGTGGAAGTTGAAGAACTGGCAGTTGTGGAAGAAGGAGAGGAAGCGTTGATGCATGTGTTGTCATCAGTGATACCGACGGTTTTGATATCAGAAGTTCCACCAAATCGGCCCCCGGCATCAACCATTGTGAATAACACAGAGGTCCCGGCAGCTACGTTGGCATTCCAGTCGTAAGTGACTGAGCCTGTGGGAGGGACGAGGAGGAAAGTTTCTCCTCCCGGAATTGTGCCCTGAAAACATGCACGATGAGAACGAAGGATACGAGAGCATGAGCACACTACACACAATGATTGTTACTGGTTGTATAGCTCCACCATACCCGCTAAAGATATATGGTCTGCGAAGGGTCAGAGTCAGATCAACTAGATAAAGAAATGCACACATGCCTGCATTGCTGCAACGCAGAATTCAGCTCAAATGGGAAATTGACACCTGCTTGTAGTGAGCACCTATCTTTGACGGATATGGTGAATGTAGTTACCAGGATCTGTAGTATTGCATGACGCGCCGTGCGAAGCTCCAGTAGTCTGGACATTCGTCGTTCCTCCGGTTCCATAACCTGTGGCGTCGGACATGGTTATGACGAATTTGTGGCCGGAAGGAAAGGGAAGCGGGAAACTAAAAGACCCCGCTCCACTGCTAAAGGCTGTTGACGGTATAGAGACATTCCTTTGCGTCCCAAAGAACTAGGTATAGTGATGAAATGGGATGTGCACAGTGATCGTCTGATGATCGTACCGGATACATGACCAAGGAGAACGGCGGGACTCCACCTTTTTGTACCATAATCAGACAAGATACAGAGCACGCACAAGCAAGATATACCTGTCCAGGAAACTTTCAAGTCGTCACATTGAGTGGGCGCAGTAATCGCGAAGGAAAACGCGTGTGAGCTAGAGATCAGGGCGCACAATACAGGGATCGCCCAAAACAGCTTTAAGTGGTCAATCATGGGAAATAAAGGAGAGATGGGTCGGGAAGAGAAACTAAGGGCTTAAACGACAACAAAAAGAGGGAAACGGGGCAGGATGACAGGAGGCAAGGATGGTCAACGCCAGATTTGACGATTACGTAATATATTTGATCATATCACATCATTCACATACGTTGGTTGCCTGACAGTGATAGGTCATCAGGGAAGGACGGATAATTTCGTGTGTATTTTCTTGAACATTGAGCGGGCAATCCATCCGAGTCCACAAAATAATAGACTCGAGATGAATGCAGACGGCGACCGAAGCAGGGTGATCCGCGTCACTCAGACTACAACCGTTTCGGAACAGGGATCGAGATATCCAGTACATTGCAGAAGTTGTATGACAATAGACACTTTAGCATTAACGGTTTTACGCTTCTTTCTTGTTATTTCTCGATTATACTTTTGGAGGTAAAGAGATTCATTCATAAAAGAAGATACATGTACAACATTACTCTTTATCTGTCACCAAATCTGTTTTGCTGCTTCTACAAGTAGAGCAAGTTTCTTGTATTCATCCTGCCATGCAATTATAGAATTAATGAAAGCAAAACTGAAGAAACAAGAAAAAATACTTCTTCAGTGACTGGATTGCCTTCCCAAACAGATGCAAATCCACATTGAGTACTGATACAGAGTCTGTCCAACAACATCAAATCATGTTCAAATGCAAGTAAAAAAACAAGCATACTGATTCAAGGCAGCTTGTGGAGTACATCCAGGATTATCCTTTGTCATTGCATCAACAGCTTCCTTTATGCGAGCCTTGAGTTCTTCTACAGTTTCAAGCTACATAAACAGAAAGATTAGATCATCATGTTAACTTACTCTGAGTAGCCATACCTTTGGGTTTTTGGTTGTCACAAGCCCAAGTACAGCAACCTTGTTGTTTGGAAGATATTTCAGTGGTGTAAAATCTCCTGCACGTTCAGTGTCATATTCCAGCTGCAAATCATGCATTAGCCAGAGTACCAAATAGGTTTGAGATGCATACATAGAAAGTATCCACATCAAGCTTATTAAAGAGCTTAACAGCAATGCGACTATAACCACCTTCAGAAAAGTGGACCCCATTCTATGATTGAAAAATTAGTATCTCCAGTGGTTCAAAAGAAGACCACATACTTTAAAGTTTCCTCTACACATATGGACTCCAATAGTAAGATCACTTGGCCGATTTTGAGTACAAACATTGATAGCATGGATGTAGGTGTCTAGAAGTGCCTCATGATCAACACCTGCCTCTTCCATCTGTGAAATCATGCTATCACTGCAAAAATAGCAGAATGTGGGATCATCTATCTGGATATGACCTGTTGAAAAAAATTGAATGATTATAATCAAGGATGCAAAAAAAGCAACATACGACACCCATTGTCATACAACTCTTTAATTTCTGCTTGGTAGGCCACACCAAGATCATTGAAATACTCTTCTACAAAGAATCATTTGTTACTGAGTCTTAAATTTTAACAGCACAATTACCATCATTCTTGTATACAGAAAGATCATAAGTAAGATCTGATCCATGGCGCTGATGGTACCATGATGGTGAGCACATGGTGATCTTAATATGCTTCACATCCTATTGATCAAGAATCAAAAATGATTGAACAGAGTGAGAAAAGTTCTGATACCTCTGCAGAAACAAGTTGCTTGACATAGTTGAATTGATCTAAATAAAAAGGTCTGGTTCTTTTGATTTTGCCCTGGAATGAAGAGCTTGCAATTAATCTTGAAAGAAAAGAGAAAACTCACTGAGCAAAAGATAGTCTCTGCTTCCTTTACACCAGATGCATACATCATGCCAATGTGGGGAATATATCTCTATCAAGAAGCTATGAGCTGATCCAAGTCATCAGAACAGACACTGACCTTGAATTTCTCAATCGGGCCTTGAAGAAAATGAATCACAGAACAACACAAAAACAAGACAACAAACAGTTTGGTATCACAGTCATGCCCTCCAACTTGTCAAAGACACCTTCAAAGAACACACCCCTAGCAAATCAGCAATAATGCCAACATGACAGCACATCTGCGCTACCTCCTCAGTTCACCATCAGTTATAGTCCTCATACCGACATCACGCTGGAGCTGTACAACATGCTTGATAGCCTCATCCTCAGCAGCCCGAAGTTCCTCAGCAGAAATCTCATGTTGTTCAAACAAGCTGCGTTTCTCAAAAAGCACGGGGGGGCGCAAGAGAGATCCGATATGCTCAGCCCGAAAAGGAGGATTCAGATGCATGGGAACGACGTTAACGTATGAACCGCGCGTCCTTATATCATGCAAGACCCGGGAGTTTCCTCCGGCACAAGACCTGCTGACCATGGTGGTCGAGAGCAGATCGCGCGAGGCTGGGGTTAGGGTTACGGCATGATCCGGGAGGACTGTGCAGCTGGACCAAGCCACAGATTCTGAATTCTGGCAGAGAGGCAAGCCCCGACGACGACCTCAAGACCTCCGTATGTCCCTTTGTCGTCGTTGCCCACAGCGCGCTCACTAACACACACGCCCAGCTCAAGACATGGGTTTCGCTCACAACAACGGTGGGTGTCCTGCAGCAGCGGCAGCCAGACTCGTTATTGACCGTTTTCTGATTTGCAGTCCTCCACGCCAACCACTTCCGCAAGGACTGGCAGCGCCGCGTGCGCACCTGGTTCAACCAGCCGGGCCGCAAGCTCCGCAGACGCAACGCCCGCAAGACCAAAGCCGCCGCCCTCGGTGTGCGCCCGCAGTCCCTCCTGCGCCCCGCCGTGCGCGGCCAGACCGTCCGCTACAACCGCAAGCTCCGCGAGGGCCGTGGCTTCACGCTCGCCGAGCTCAAAGACGCCGGCATCGGCAGGAAAGAGGCGCGTGGTGTCGGAATCGTCGTTGACCACCGGAGGAGAAACCTGAGCGAGGAGGGCAAGAAGGTCAATGTGGAGCGGCTGAAGGCTTACAAGGCCCGTCTGATTGTCTTCCCCCGCAAATCCGGCAAGCCCAAGAAGGGTGACTCTTCTGTATGTGATTGTGTGTTTTATTTGCGTCGTGGAGATTCGATCGAGTTGTAGGCGGAAGACCTCAAGGCCCCGACTACCCGCGCCGCTATCCCCCTTCCCGCCGTCGATGTCGCAGAAGCCCCCCGAAAAATCACTGCCGAGGAACGCGAGTTCGAGGCTTACAAGACTCTTCGCACTGCTCGTGCCAATGCACGGTACGAGGGTGCCCGCAAGGCCCGGGCCCAGAAGGTTAGATCCTCCGAGTTTTGTGTCAAGTCGCATTCTCATTTTTCTTGTGCAGAAAGAGGAAGAGGAGGCAGCCAAGAAGAAGTAAACTGGTTGACATTATTACCTCTATCTACTTTATGCCCATGTCCTGTCATACTACAAAACGTTGGCGCGTTCAGAGAGCGGCCGTTTACTATGAGCAAATTTTATCGTCTAAGCAAGCTTTTTCTGTGCCAATGCTTCCTGAATTTCCACCTTGGCAACCTTGCCCATTAGCTTAACCTGTTCGGCGACTCCCTTGAGCACCCCAATCACTTCGGCATTACCATCGACAAACCCAAACTCGGCATAGGTGAGACCCTGCTCTTGTGCAAATTCTTTGACGAGAAGACTTGCGCGTCTGAGGTTGTGGCGGGGCAGACGAGGGAACAAGTGATGTGTGACTTGGAGATGCAGACCGCCGTGAATAAAGGCGACAGCGTCGTGGCAGATGACATCAGTAGTAGTGCGCAATTGACGATGTGGGAATGACTCGGTGGGACCCAAGTCGGCGGTAGACATGGAGAAATGCGAGAGCACAATCTGTTGGCAGGGGTCAGACATGACGAGGCAAGGAAAGCGACGACGGACCTGGACATGAAGGGGACTGGTGGCGGCATGACTGACGAGGAGATAGGCGAGAGCGGTCTTCCATGAGGGACAGCCGTAGAGTACGCGTCCGAACCAGCACCAAAAGAAAACGATGCCGATGACTTCCATTATCCAGGCCCAGCGACCGCCTCTGGCACGACGGGTATCAAAGGCCTTGTTGAAGAGAAAGACGTACTAGTTGACGTAGAGGTTGAAGCGACCAAAGAGGAGAATGACGTAAAAGAGGTTGTGCTGGAGGGCGACAAAGGTTTTGGCGAAGCGGTCAAACGACATTGTGCGCTTGTAAAAGGAAGACCAGAGGGAGGAGAGAAAGGCGGGAGATATGGCGAGAAAGGGGAGGTGCTCGATGTCGGGGTCACTGGAGAGGGTGAGCAGGGAAGAGGGGACGAAGAATGGACATACTGAGAGGGATGGTTGGTGACGACTGGAGGAGGTTAGTAGACGTGGAGAGACGAAAAGGACAGACGCACGATGGTGAATGTTGTGGTTCTGGGCAGCGGATGAGAGGGGCAATTGCAAGAGAGCAAGGACGGACCTGTATCCACCAGCCGACGCTGAGGCCGCCGATAAAGTCGGCAATGAGGATGGAGAAGAGGTGGTCAGTGTCCCAGTCATGGGTGACGCCTCTGTGGCCGAGGTCGTGGACGGTAAAGACGAGCTGGTGCCAGAGGAGACCGAGAAAGAGGGCGCTGGTGAGGAACCAGGCAGAGCGGTAGGCAAGGACAGAGAGGGCAGCGAGGAGGAGGTAGCGAAGGAGCTCGGGGCCGTAGCCAGCGAGGTAGGGAGTGTCGTAGAGGCCGGCGTCGCGTATGCGGGCGTGGAGGGCCCTGTAGGCGCGGGAATGCTGCGCCTGGAGTGCGAGGGGGAGAGCAGGCGCAGCAGGCTCGAGGTCAGCGCGGTCGGGCGCGGCGTGGTCACCGCCCTCTACCAGCAGAATCTGGGCCTCTGTGCGGACTGGAGTGGCCTGGCTGGCCCACTCGCGTTCGCGTGTGCGGACCCAGCCAGACATGACGGGGGGCACGAGGGGCGGCCATGCGCCGTCGTCGTCGAGCTCGACGCGGGCGATGGCGTAGCGGGCGACAAGGGCGAGCGTGCGGTCAGAGTGGAACGCGTGGATCTCGTCGGTGGCGTCGCGGCCGACGAAATGGAGGATCGCGAGTGCGCCGCCGGGGTGTGCGTCGAGCCAGGCAGGGGGCAGGCGCAGGAGGAGACCGTCGAAGACGACGAGGAGGTCGCCGGCGAGGATGCGGGCGGCGACGGCGTCTCGCTGGAGCAGCATGGCGTGGGAAAGTAGGGAACTGGTTGGAATCTGGATTCGAGGTGGCGCCTTCTCCATGGCCGCCAACATCGCCGACGCCGTCCGCGACACTGTCACCGTCCGCGGCCACAGCGAGCACGCTGCCCGCACCCGCGTCGCCCGCAGCAACACTGCCCAGCACGTCCAGCCACCGAAGCCTGTTTCTCGCCGCTCGCACTCCCAGGACCACGACAGGGCAAAGTCCAAGCACAAGTCCAAGAAGGGCTCCCAGCACGCCGATGTCATCGACCGCCTCGACTTCACCGGCGTCGGGCCCAGTGAGTCTGCCCGTCTCTCCTCGTAGCGTGCTCATCGTCCCCCAGTGTTCCATCACGATGGCCCCTTTGATGCCTGTGCGCCCTCGCGCAACCGCCAGCGCAGCAACGCCCCGATGTTCGCCTGGACCCCGCGCCAGGACGATCTCGCTGCGCCCGACACCGCGCCCTACAAGGCCGTAGATCCCCCCAAGAAAAAGGTCGATGCCATCGCAGAGGCCTGGGGCATCCATGAGCCCGAGCCGTTCGAAGAGTTCTTCGCGGGCGGCGGCAGGGCAGACAACGAGACCCCCGCCAGCTCCATCTACAACGGCCGCGACTCTGCCAAGAAACGCACGCCCAAGGAGCCGCGTCCGTCCCCGCCCGCTGACCCCGCCCGCCAGCCCAGGCGTGGCATCCCGCCCCCGCAGCCCATCCTGGTCCCCGACAACCCGTCGCCCCCGCTCTCTCCAGGCGGCAATCCCCAGCGCAAAAAGTCGCTCATGCAGCGCATCCGCAAGATGCGCGACGCCCCCAATGTGCCCGTCAGCGCTGAATACGACCAGCCCCCTTCCCCCTCTACCTCCTCTGAACCAATTATTCCCCGCCCCACCCATCGCCCCCAGAACTCGTTTCTCGGCCGATTCGCCGCCTCCCGCGCCGGCCAGCCCGATGCCGACAAATCCGAGCCCTTTGTCTACATCGAACCAAGAAACAAGGAGCTTCCCCCGCCCCCGCCCGATACAGAGTCCCTACCCGAAGTAGCTGGCTACTTTGACTCTGCCAACGGCTCTCCGGGCATCGTCAGGAAGACCAGTCTCATGAAGAAAGTCGGCCGCGTCGTTGGTCGCAACCGACAGTAATGTACATACTAGCTAACCATCCGTCTTGATTTGTTTCCAAGTGCTGATTCTACATACTCTTCTGTATCTTCTCATTTGTATGCCCCATGTATTACCCATGAAATACCAATATCGTGCCCTATACAAGTCTAACATTTATCCCGGCAGTCTGCAAAGCCTCTTTGACATCTGCGATCCGGACTTGTTCCCTGTGGAATATCCCTGCCGCCAGTCCTGCCTCGACGCCACTTTCCTGGAACACTTGCACAAAGTGCTCCTTGCTACCAGCCCCGCTGCTAGCAATCACTGGCACACGCACGTTCTTCTTGACCAGATTAAGCAGATCCAGGTCGAATCCAGCCCCTGTACCGTCCCGGTCGATGCTGTTGACCAAAATCTCACCAGCTCCGAGTGCCTCCACTCCCCGCGCGAGCTCCACAACCGAGACTGGGCGCGACTCGCGTCCACCAGAGACAGTGCACTGGTACCACCACGCCTCTCCCGCGGGTCCCGCGACGAGTTCGTCCCTGTACGGACCGTCATATGTTTCCGGATCTACGTATACCCTCCGGGGATCCACAGAGACAACAACCGCCTGTCTCCCGTACGCACGTGCAATCGTCTCAATTGCGCTCGTGCCGTCCCCCTTTCCCGCCGCGCGGAGCCGCTCGACGGCATACACCGCCTCGGAGCCAATACTCACCTTGTCGGCGCCCGCGCGGAAGTAGGCCCCGGCGACCTCGAGCGCACTGCGCGGCGTGCCGTCGGGGTCCACCGTGTCTTTGATGCCCCCGCCGATGGTGAGCGGCACAAACACGCACTCGGCCGCGGCCCGCACGACCGCGAGCATCGGCTGGTCCTGCAGCGGCGAGTGGCGGAAGGACGTGATGTTGAGCAGACAGAGCTCGTCTGCGCCCTGCTCAAAGTACCGCGCCGCGAGCGCCACGGGCTTGCCGAGGTTGCGCACCTGCCCTGCTGCGGTGCCGGGGTCCGCTTTCTCGCGCACGTCGTATTGGTCGCCTTTGGTGACTACGAGGTCGCCGGCGTCGTTGGCGCGCACGTCCATGCATGCGACGATGCGCTTCGTGAGGCCGTGCGCGGGCTTGAGCACCGGCGCGACACGTGGGGCTGTTGTATCAAACTCAAACTCTGGGTTCCGCAGCCAGGCGTCGAGGAGGTCGAGCCCGGCCTGGCCAGACTTTTCGGGGTGGAACTGCGTGCCGAAGACGTTGCCCCTGCGGACGGAGGAAATGAAGAGCTCTCGCCCGTACTGGGTCGTGCTGTGGACCCATTCTGTCGCAGCAGGGTATTTTTCGGGGTTATACTTTGCGCAGAAGGAATGGACGAAATAATAATGGACGGGGTGCAGTGGTTCAGCCGTATTGTCGGTCGGATGGACGAGATCGGCCGTGTTCCAGCCAATGTGGGGCACGGCCTTGTCGCTGCTGTCGAATTCTTCGATGGGACAGGGTATCACGCCCAAGCCTCGATAAGACGACTCGGTCGATGACTCGAAGAGAATCTGCATGCCAATGCAGATGCCCATAAAGGGGCGGCCGGATTGAATGTACCTGAGCAACGGGTCGCAGAGACCACGAGACTGGAGAGACTGGACGGCACTGCCAAACGCGCCTACTCCGGGAAAGATGAGGATCTAATTGAGAGGTAAGCACGGATAGATGGGCGACAAGCAGGACTGACGGTGGCATCGTCGAAATCTGCGGGCGTGGATATCCACTTGAACGCGTGGCCGAGACGGGTGAGCGAGTTTGCGAGGCTCTGGACGTTTCCTGCGCCATAGTCGAGCAAGTAGAGCATCGTAGTCGCCTTGACTGATCCAGCCCGGCCCGGCCAAATTTATTTTGATCGAGTGATCGAAATTATTTTTCCAAGAGACTGTTATAAAGTCGAGTCAGCAGCCGTCCCAGCCAACCATGTCTGCCACCAACCGCGCCTCTGTCGCCGCGTCCCCCGCGTCCCCAAGCTTCGACCGCGTCCTCCGCCGCAGATCCGTGCAGGACATCTACCCCCGCTTCCTGCACCCCCTCGAAAACGGCGGCATACGTCTCCTCATCCTCGAAAACATCTCGCAGGACGCCGTCTCTGCCTTCCGCACACTCGGCTTCCATGTCGACCACTACACCACCGCCATGTCCGAGGACGAGCTTGTTGAAAAAATCCCAACATACCATGCCATCGGCATCCGCAGCAAAACAAAAATCACCCGACGAGTCATCAACGCCGCGCCCAAGGTCCGTAGTCGTCGTTGCTCCTGAACCAACGCTTATTTTTTTACGTAGCTCCTCGTGATCGGGTGCTTCTGCATCGGCACAAACCAAGTCGATCTCGCCGCCGCCGCCGCAGCCGGAATCCCTGTATTCAATTCCCCCTTTTCAAACTCGCGCTCCGTGGCCGAGCTCGTCATGGCAGAGCTCATCGCCCTCTCACGGCAACTGTTCGAGCGCTCCTACGAGCTGCGCAACGGTGTCTGGAACAAGAAATCCAAGGGCTGCTGGGAGATCCGGGGCAAGACACTGGGCATCGTCGGCTACGGCCATATCGGCTCGCAGCTCTCTGTCCTCGCAGAATCCTTCGGGATGCGCGTCCTCTTCCACGACATCATCAACATCATGCCCCTCGGCACCGCGCGCCAAGTGCCCACTCTTTCCGCCCTCCTTGCAGAGTCCGACTTTGTCACCCTCCACGTCCCCGAGCTGCCCGAGACCACGAACCTCATCTCAGCACAGCAGCTCAGCGAGATGAAACAGGGTTCGTATCTCATCAACAACGCACGTGGAAAGGTCGTTGATATCCCCGCTCTAATCGATGCACTAAAATCCGGCCACATTGCCGGCGCCGCCATCGATGTATTCCCAAACGAGCCTGGCTCCAACGGCCCAGGTTTCGATGACCAACTAAACTCCTGGGCAACCCAGCTGAGGAACCTCCCGAATGTCATCCTCACCCCCCACATCGGCGGCTCGACCGAGGAAGCTCAACGCATGATCGGCGACGAAGTCGCACAAGCCCTCTCCAGTTACCTCGGCTACGGCTCCACGATTGGCGCCGTCAACTTCCCCGAAGTCGACCTCCGCGCAATCACAGCCGAGCAAGACCAGCAAATACGTATTTGCCACGTCCACAAAAACCAGCCTGGTGTCCTCCGCCAGATCAATGAGGTCCTGTCGCCGTACAACGTCGAGAAGCAATACTCAGATTCTAAGGGCGAAATTGCGTACGTCATGGCCGACATTGCAAATGTCTCGAGAGCAGAGGTTGGCAAGCTCCAAGAGCTCATTAGCTCGACGGACGCCAATATCCTCACCCGTTTCCTTGCCTAAGGATCGTCTTTGTGTCTCAACGGCACTGTCTCATCTGTTATCGTTGCACCCATTCAACTGGACACCTTACTTAGATATTAATGCTGTATGCTGTTTTACAAGGATTTGTGTACTACCAAACTAGTTTTTTTTCGGATACCACATGCACACGGGTGCTCAAGCCTCTTCCTCAGGATCCCCGATACCACTAGCGAGAATTGCGAAATGAGTCTCCATCTCGGGTAGACATGGCGAATCATAAATCTTGCACGATCGTGTATTCCCGCGCGCCTTCTTGAGTTGCAATCTACAGTCAACAGTGTTAGAATTGACAGCCTTGATACAGAAGCTGACGCACCGAGTAGTAGAAGCGTGAGCCATGATATTTCCTCCAATGGGCTTCTTCTCGTTGCTCGCGTATGGGCCTGCCGCCGCGTCAGGATTTGACATGACTTGGTTAGTTACCACAACTGCAATGCCAAACTGCAAGGGCCCGTAATTCGACATTGCAACGAAACTCCGACACGAGAAAATGATACCTCATCTGCTAGACGTTGAAGGGTACGAAGGAATCTCCCTAGATGGTTCTGACGAGATGACAATTCACCTCGACCGCTGAAATCAGTACGATATAGTGCAGTACAAGAGTCTACTATGAGCAGACAGAACCTGTGCATACATGTTGAGGAAATCACATTCTTCAAGGGCAGTGAGTAAGAGGTCACCTAGATTCGGACATCAATGCACTCGCACTGGTGAGTAGTGCATTTTGATGGTCCGCATTGTAGGCCCTCGCATATGCAACGTTGTCGAGAACTTCTTCTCCGTTCAAACCATACCGTTCCGCCACTGCAAGGAGACGGACCGGCCGAAAAGTGCCTTCAGTGTCGATATACAGGCATTTACCCTCGCCACCGCCCATGCTCACTGGCAACTGACAAGTTACAGCAAGCGTATGACATATTTGAGATTTCCCCGTTCTAAACTCTCCAAAAAGCTCGGTTATTGCGCCGGTCTCAATGCCACCTTGGCAAAGCAAACTCTTAGCGCGCATACAAGGAGGCAGAGACTTGGAGCACACCTCCTAAAAGAGCGTCAAGTTGCTTTGAGCCAGTGGTAATGTGCACAAGCTCAGATCTTCGCGCATGGACCTCCGTAGCACTCTGAAACCCCAGAGGGACGATCTTCTGGGCTGTGACTAGTGTCAACTTGTGTAGCAGCAACGGACCCTGTCCGGTACTGACCCTCAGCTAGAATCTTGTCCGCCTTCTGGTCAGAGATTCCTTTGATTGTGACAAGATGCTTTTTCGGGGTGAACGCGACTGCTTCGACCGTGTTCAGGCCAGCTTCAGCGAGCTTCTTGATGTCATTTGGGTGGATACCCGCCTCTTGTAGCTTATTGACAAGAAGAGGTCCAGTGAGTGCGTAGTCTTCACCGGCTTCTTCTTCGGGTACTTGGGATGCTTCAGACATGACAGTTGTGGTTAGGTCGACGCGAATGCTATTATGTCACGTGTCCGCGTCGTCACTTGTCACGGACAGCTGTGAAGAAGAGAAAGAGGTACTCCCTAACACTCACTTGAAAGCATGTCTATTCAAGATCAATTGGAGAATCAGAAGTGCCACATTGAGACTCTTCCCGATGAGCTTCTCTCTGCCGTGTTCAGTGCTGGCTCTGCGTCTGCGACACTGTATGACGGCTTCAGCTTTCCCATGCTCGTCTCAACGGTCTCTTCGCTCTGGAGACAGATTGCAATTAATACACCTTCGCTCTGGAGCTCAGTTTTTGTCGACTTCCAGAAGCGAAATCCCTTCAGCTGCAACATTCCTCTCTTTATCGAGAGGTCCAAGATGCAACCTTTGTCCTTCAATATCTACTTCTCCGACCCACCATTCAACTCCCGCTCGTACAGGGAATTGTCGGACGCCATCACTGAAAACGCAGACCGTATCCGCGAGATGTTCATATGCGTCGAATCACTGAGTGATTTCCATGGTTTTGCCTCGCCTTTCAATGCTCTTTCTTTCCCAATTCTCACCTGCCTTGAAATCGATTCCTTTGCTTCCCCCTGCTTCTCAGATCACCCACGACTTTTCACTGGAGCAAGACACATCCGGTCGATGGTGTTTCCTAAATGTCTTACATGTGCCCCGATAGGCCCTGATTTAACGCATCTGGAGATACGCAACCTGACATGCAATGTTGAGCAATTAGCAACTGTCTTTCAGGCATCACCTTCCTTACACACGCTCACTATATACAAATTTGGTGTCTGGCAAAGGGCAGATTCTCTGCCTATTGTAGCCCCCTCATTGCACACTTTGAATCTCACTACCCAGGATGTTCATAGAACACTCTTCTCTGACCATCCCCGTTGTTGCCCTTTGTCGCATCTTGTGACACCCAACCTCATCAACCTGGCAGTGAGATCATTCGACGGTGTTTTCTCTTTCTCCGCACATTTCAGTACTTTACCCAAAATCGAGAAACTGAAAATCAGCGGTCTCACTCTAACTCAGGAAGATGCTTCTTGGATTCAGAATTGGTCAACTTTAACTCACATTGAACTAATTGATACAGACCACACATGTCTATGGAACAACTCTGAGGCCAATAGTTCTTCTGATCCCTGGCGAAATCTAACTACTGTCACCATGGATCAACCATCCTTAGGCAGGGAACAAATGATGGAAGCTATTCGTCGGTCATACACACAATCACCCAGAACCATCACGTTCAATGTTGTTGATTGGGAAAATGAGGACCTGGAAGAATTTCAGTCTGAATTGCCAAAAGCAGTCTGGAACTTCATTGCGCCAGAGTTTGAGCCTTTCATTCAGTACGACACACCTGATTCAGACGATGGGACCTATCCAACGGACAACGAAGACTATGATATTTGGTCGGATGGAAGCGAGAATTACTTTCCGGGCATAGATTATGAACTTGACGCCGAGCTGGATCCATACTATTACGATGATGACAGTTTCGACGAAGATCTCGATGAGGAAGATGAACATGATTAACATTAGGAAGTTTCGTTAGTGATAGGGACAGAAGCTACGGGTACATCTTTTCTAAATGTCCGCTCCAAACATGACACCGCCTTCAAATCCAGCACGACTCTTGGCCACTTTAGTAATTCATAGACATTGAGCTTATCTGTTGTGACCAACTTGACCTTTTCAATGTTTCTGATAGCCCGTTCCAAACTGACGGGGGGATTCTCTTCTCCAGTGATAAAGAGGGTTTTCCGCATCCCAAGGTGGTCAATCCTCTGCGCAAGATGCTTGGTTTTGCCATGCGGCCAACTGAGTTGTGTCATGACACCGAGCTTCCTGTCCCGCACTTTGGCACTCAGGGCGACCCGCATACCCATTTCAATGACCTTTCGAGGCAATTTGGTGCTGAAATCGCGCGGTTTGGGACCGAACGCGACACCACCACCCACTAACATCGGACTTTGCGCGTCACCAAGACGTGCTCTTCCACTGCCTTTCTGGCGGCGAATTTTAATTCCCGAACCCCGGACCTCGCCGCGAGTCTTCGTGTTGGCAGACCCTTGCCGTAGAGAGTCAAGATAGTGTACAACGCACAGATGAAGGATATCAGTGCGTGGAGGATGATTGAAAACTGTGGGATCGAGGGCAGCTACAGAGGCATCTACATCGTGAGTAGGGCCTGCCAATGGTTGGGAAAGACCAAGGTATACAGGTTCAAGGATAGGTACAACTATACGAGAATGAGCTCGGAAGGAAGCACGCTGCAAAATATAACTGTACCTGTTTTGGAGGGTGGCGCGGGCAAAGGCGCCTTTTTCCGTGCGTGAACAAGTCGAGCCATGGTACGGACAGAGGTGCGACAGGATGGCTAGAATTGAATGTGAAAAAGCATGCATTGTGCAGCTTGAGAGACATACTATACCCGCACTTGTGCGGAACATTAAAGATTGAAGCATGTCGTGCGCGGCCGCTGTTCGCTGGTCGATGGCCTGTGCGCTAGCAAATGGTCTGAAAAGAGGTGATGCTTAGTCAGCTCTCTCCCGGCAAACTCCGAATGGAACTGGGTAGGTGTTCTCAGCCACAAGCATTGGTCTTGCCAAATATTATCGGCGCCGCCCTCGACGACTTCAAGAAGGTGTGGAACGTCCTCTGCTTGCATATTCTCTCTGTCTAATCCTTCCACAGACTATTTGCCGCAACCTCGTCGGCTCAATCAATCAAAATGGCTACATCCGCAAAGGCCGTCCAGACATTCGGGAAAAAGAAGGCACGTTCAAGGCCCTCTCTGTTTTTAGCTCTAGTCATGACACGCATTTCGAATTCCAGACTGCAACAGCTGTTGCGCACGCTAAGGAGGGCCGCGGTCTCATCCGTATCAATGGTTCCCCTATCAACCTTGTTCAACCTGAAATCTTGCGCATGAAGGTTTACGAGCCCATCCTTGTTGCTGGAGAGGATTCTTTCAACGTCCTTGACATCCGGGTTCGCGTGAAGGGAGGTGGACACACATCGCAGGTGTATGCTATCCGTCAGGCCATTGCCAAGGCTCTCGTCGCCTACTACACCAAATACATCGATGCATACAGCGCGCTAGAGCTCAAGAAAAAGCTTGTAGCGTATGACCGTACCCTCTTGATTGCCGACCCCAGGCGGATGGAGCCCAAGAAGTTCGGTGGTGCTGGTGCTCGTGCTCGCAGACAAAAGAGGTTTGTATTCCCGACACTCCTTTTTTCCATCTACCTGCTGACATCTTGTCATCAGTTACCGTTAAACGTCTCTTCTGTATCGTACTATATATGCAATTGCTTCATGTTTTTCACGCACTCAACATACACATTGTATGCGAAATATGACATTTGCAAGTCGAACACTCATTTTGTCTCTATCTTATTTGCAATTCTTTGAGATTGATCATGGGTCCAAGGGGGTTCTATATTGTTATTAGAACTGTGATTAGGTTGTGAGCCGTCAAGTGGTGAATCGTGGCATCACGTGTAACATCCATGAACTCGTCTGTGCAGTTTGTACAGCTCGTTTTTAATTTCATACAAGAACCGCTGCCAGGCTCAAATTGTGCTGTCGAGGGCTCTTGATCTAATGGACAGCCCCTGTGCTTCCCAGATTCAAGAAATTCCCCAAATTTTCAAAGATGAGGCTTCGCCATGGCGTATTTTTGTCAGTGCGAACGGTATAATCGGGCGGCCTAAGTTAGTGAGGACCCTCAAGGTTGGAACACACAGACCTTTGTGTCGGGCTGGTTTTGACTATCTTTTCTAGAAAGCTGGTGCTGTTATCTGCTCGGATCCCAAGCAGGCTAACGTTATCCTGGTCGATGTCACTTCAGACACGGGCAGAGAGTTCATTCGTGAATGGGGCGGTGATACGGATAAGGTTGTTTTACAGCATACGTGGGTTACAGCATGTCTTGCCGCTTCGAAAGTCCTTGCGAAAGATGATGAATGGGGGGGCTTCCTCACACTAGACGATGGGCTACCAATTGCGAAAGAGGGGACAGTATCAGCGGAAGACACCGTCAAGTCAGTTTAATCTTTCATGACATGTTTTTTGCTGATTGTATACAAGTAGTCCGCTTCCAACACCCCGAATCACTCCTATGGATGTATCTTCGTCTGCTTCTCGCCAGTCCGCACCCCGAATCACTCCTATGGAAGTGTCTTCGTCTGCTCCCCGCCAATCCGCACCAACAACAGTTCCCAACATACTTTCCGTATCGCAGCCCGCACTCGAGGATGCTGCCTCAAATGACCCGCTTCAAGCTTACCCTCATAACAATGCTTTCGCGACCCAACAGATGTATCAACAAGCATTCATGATGCACCCTGCTTTTATGGCCCAGATGCAACAACAAACATTTGCCCAACCCAATTTGATGTCACCCTTCCAACATCCGTCTTCTGGTCCTAATGGTCCATTGACTCCTTATTCTGCCAGCATGGGGTCATTTAATTATGACACGTACAATATGCATCCACTCTACGCCAACTTTAATCGAAACATGATGTTTGCTCAAGACCCTTGCAATCGTTCGACCCTTTCTAGCCCAGCAGACTTTAACTCTTCCACTGTCCCCCCATCTTTTCGTCGAAAATCACCTATCCTGCCTCGATCGACTCCTACTTCACATACGACAGGAGAACAAATGAGGTCAATCTCACCCACAAGCATTTCCGCCCCCATGTTCTCTCAATCCATATCGCAGAAGACTTCTAATTTAAGCTCGTCACCCTCGGGCGCCTTATTTAGGAAAAAAGACGGACACGAGCTCTCGTTCTTCGTTCAAGTTGACCTTAACAATCGTTCTCGAACAGTCACTGCCATCAAGGTATGGTTTAATCCCTGATCTACTTGTCGGTATTTTATTTCTTACTCCTTGACCGCAGAAAAATGGCGGAAAGATTGTTTCTAATAACAAGACCGCCGATTACTCAATCCTATATAGCCAATCAAAAACATTTGACCTACTGTTGGAGTCAACTATTCTGGCAGGAAGACCGGCAGTTAGCGCCGCCTTTGTTCAAGACTGTGTGGATCGGAACGAACTTCTGAACACGTCGTCTTACGAGTTTGAGACTGCCAAAGGCAAGTCTGCCACTCCACGCGGAAAACGCAAGAGAATTAAATCCGAGGAGGAGGAACATATAATTCTCACCTCAAAACGTCTGGAAAGGGATCATGAGGCTTCGCCCTTGGGAACAGTCGAAACGGCGAAGTCCGCATCACCCGCAAAACAGATTATACCTTCATTCCAATCTGATGATCCTTCATGGCCTCGATCGCCTACTCCTCCTGCTGAATATACGAGGGTAAAACGCCGTGGGCACGAAGGGTATATGTATTCGGACCAGGAGCGAGATTACGCCAAACGCTACGTAAAGGTGCTCTTACAACGCGACCACCAGATCTCAAATGTTGAAATTGGGAAGGCACTATATCAAAAAGTGAAATTCCCGACTCGTTTATGCCTTTATGCTTCTGATCCTAACGGTACAGATGGACAATCATAGTGTCGGCTCTTGGAAGGCCTTTCTCACTCAAGAGCCCTTTAAGTCCGTACTCGACGGCGCGCGCAAAACAGCGGGCATTGAGTTCCGGAAACGGCATGCCATGGCAGAGCTCTTGGCGAAAGAAGTCGAAATTGTTGCACAGTTTTTCGCCACAGGTGCTGGTCGATCGGGTCCAGATGAAGAGGATGATGGGAACGATGCTGTAGCATGGGAACGATTAACTCAACAAGTAGGTCGATTTCTTAAGAGGCTTCAATGATTTAATAACGAAATTTCTTAGACGAAATGCCAATCTTGCGCGAGCTGGACAGACTGGTATTCTGACCATCATGCAGAGGTCGAGAAGCGCTATCAGGAATTACTCGCTTCTACCTGAGTTTGTTAGATACTCTTGAGATTAGTCTTCTATGATTCGATGTATCTGGCTATGATAAACGTGACGCAAAATAACACAATTCGGCACGATATCATGCGGTAGTCTCTGTTGAAGATGGGAGTGGTTGCTTGAAAAACCTTTTCCGTCTCTCCTCCTGAGTTACTCCTGGCTCGCCTGATAGTTGTCCTGAGTAATCAAACACTCCCATGGCGGCACCTAGCACCACACAACCACCAAGCGCCATTGGTATCGAGCGTGCTGCAGTAACCTCAGTATACAACGCAAACGCAGAGGCGACTACGTACCTCTCACGCCCGCCAAAAAACCTGCAGCACATGCACCAGCGGCGCCGTTGAGTGCGTCGTCCTTACGACGTTGGTTGGCTACAATGGACTCGGTCAACGCAAAAGTGGCACCCATTCCGGCTAGAATGAGGGTATTAGAGGAACTGAAAGGCACGTAAGAGAAAACGCACCGAATAGGGCGATTGTCCCCCCCGTCCGCGTCACGAAACCCATGGCGCCACTGGAGTGGTTGCCAAGGGCGTTTTGGATGGCACTGACGAAGACGCCGACTGCGCCAGCCTGAAGGCCGATGGCAGAGGCATATTGCAGGGATGGTTTGGGGTCGTACACTGGAACGGGCGAATCAGACATGGATGAGTTTTTGTCGTGAGCGCAATGTCCCGATGGACGTTGATTGATTGCCTAATTGGGATTTGCTATATGTCCGAGTCCAAGCAACAAATCCCCTGGTACAAGGTGCCTACAGACTCCCCTCCGCCTTTTGCGCTCGCAAAGAAGATATATGTCTGTAGATCATCTCCCTACTCAAGCCCTCTTCTGACTATGACACAGTCTAATGCCTCGGATTCTACGCCGTTCAAAAGCCTGGCTTTCTTTCCATGGACACATCAATCCATCCATACCCTGTGGAATGGCCACCACAATATTTCACAGGAGAACTGGTCGGCCATGATCAACGAATTCTCGGACGCTATTGCTGTTGGGTCCGACCACAAAGTCTATGTCTTCTTCACGCAGCAATCGAAGAATGCAATCTCCTACAAAGTACCCCTGGTAAGTCTTCTTTTCCTTGTTGTGACCCATCTAACCAAGCGCAGAGTGATCAAGACAAGATCCTTCCTGCTGATTGTATAAGGGTGGCTTGGACCCTGGATCCTGAAAACCCTCTTCAACCCCTCCTTCTCTTCTCATGCCTGAATCTTCTGTATATATACAATGTCAAGGCGCAAGGTGTTCAGGGCTACCTTCGTGGGCATGGTGGTGTAAGAGGCAGCATTGGTGTTTCCAGGTCCCTCGGTTTTTGACACACACTAGGCCATAACATCCATCGCAGTGCATCCAATCAACACCAACTTGTTCTGTACAACTTCCAGGGATTATTCCACCCGTATCTATGATCTGATGCTCAAACCTCAGAAACTCCCAGAAAACCCTCACTGGCCTCCTGGGACAGTAAAGAGCTTTGCAGGTGCCGCACATGGTCTTCACATGACAGAGGGGGAAGGGGAGAGCAATGGCATAGGTCGTTGCATTATTGTTTTAGTGGGTGGTCGTTCAGGTGGCCACCAAGCTGCAGTATTGAGTGCCGTCAGCTGTATTCGCGTTATTTTGTGCCACCTCTCTCAAACTTACATTTCTCAGGCATTCAACCCGGATTTTCCGGTTATTGCAACCTGTGGTGTCAGAAAAAATGACATTCGCGTCCTCTGATAGATACTAACCAATCAACAGCTTGATAGACTCGTCAAAATATGGCATGTTCCTCGTGCCTCTCGAGAAACCCTCATCCGCGAAGATAAACCACTGTTTAGCAGTAGTCGGATCCACAAAGCTCGTGTTTTGTCCATTTCATGGTATGCTTATTTGCAAGCAACATCCTTACAACTTCCAACTTACAGTCCTTGCAGGCTACAGACTGATCTTCTACTGAGCCACAGTGCCCCCGCTATCATGAGGCAGACCTCCAGGAACGCGGAATCTAGGGAAACCTGGATTGAACCTGGACAACTGGTTGTTTGGCGTTGGTTGTCACTTTACCGTTTCTTCCCTTCCGAATACAGTGACGTCCGCCAGGACATATTACGTGGATGCGCATCGGTGCGTCTATTGCACCTGCTATCCGCCTGACAAGTTCTAATTTAAACCTGAAGGACTACCAAGAGAGCAGTAAGTCTCTTTTATGCAAAAAGATCAGGTTTTTATATTCCTGTCCATCAGACTCTTTCAAAATCATATCTGCCGTTTCCTTTCCACCAGTACAAACTCAGTTCGAAACGCCTGCTTTACACCTCTACCAGTCCCCTAGCCATGATCCTGTAGTTTCTTTCACTTACCCGAGATTCAACTCGATCAAGCTGTTCAATGTGATCCACCTCCATCCCAGGAAACCGCCTGCTTTTCCATTTGACGTTTTGAATATGGAGAGCGGAGAGCACCTTAATGAGGATGGAGAAAGAGGAACAAGGTCTCAGACAGATATACCTCCCCAAATTTCGGGTTGGGAAATACCACCAGTCACCATGGCAAGTGGGGAAGAGGTGCTGGCATGTGCTATGGGCACTGGGGGAACAACTTTAATCGGTGTTGGTAGCAAAGATGGTAGAGGTGCAATCTGGATTTGGAAGCTTTAACCTGAGTCCGCAGAATGGAGTATTTTAAGCAATGACAGGGCATTTATATCACCATCCAAAGAACAAGAGACTCGCTATATTACACTTTAAAAAAATGACTAGACAACAGGCAATTTTAGATGCGACTAAGGCGCCAAAATCTTGTCGTTGTCCTACATCCGGAAGTTTATTCCATTGCACAAAGATCTATACAGTAATCGAATACGTCCATCCAACTCCACTATATCTGCATCAGAAATCTGTCACACGCGAATGAAAAACCAGCTGACTTGATAGTCCATCCGAGGCCTAGTATTACACGATTGTCCCATCAGCTAGACTTGGTGGGGACCTCCGCAGGGATCTGGCGTTTGTCGTAAGGCACAATATCCCCGCTGGTAGACTTGGTAGGGACCTCAGCAGGAATCTGACGCTTGTCGTAAGGCTCAATCTTTCCATTAGTAGACTTGGTGGCGACCTCAGCAGGAATCTGGCGTTTGTCGTAAGGCACGATATCCCCGCTGGGAGACTTGGTAGGAACTTCAGCAGGAATCTGGCGTTTGTCGTAGCGCTCGATCGTCCCATTGGTGGACTTGGTGGCGACCTCGGCAGGGATTTGGCGTTTGTCGTAGCGCTCAATCGTCCCATCGGTAGACTTGGTCGCGACCTCAGCAGGAATCTGGCGTTTGTCGTAGCGCTCGATTTGACCACTGAGAGATTTGACAGGAACTTCAGCGGGGATCTGCCTGATATAAATGGGAATTGTCTCAAACGCTTCAAGGTTCCGCTGTACTGGTGTCTAGACCGATGGCTAATTGAGGATCGTTGAAACAAAGATTCGTATGACTTACTTCGACAGAAACAGGGTAAGACAAGACCTGACCTGCCATGAAAAGAGAGAACATTGCAAAAAGAGTGCAGGTGAACATTGTGAATAGATCTTAGGAATAACGCTTCGTGGACAATCAAAGGACGGTGGAAAGAAAAAGGAAGGCGTCCAGGCCCTTAGTTGAAAGAAATACTAACGAAAAAGAGTAAGTCTAGGAGAAAGAGACGAAGAAAAGGTATGTACGTACGGGAAAGAGAAGAATGGAAGATGGAGAGGGTAGATGGACCAGCCATGTCTTTTATATGTGTGCTTTACAGATGATAGTTGCCGCTCCAAGTTGTCAAGAGTGCAGCCCCAAGTTCCCGAGAGTGCAGCTCCAAGTTGTCAAGAATGCAGGTTGTCAAGAGTACAGCTCCGATCTGTCAAGAGGGCAGCTCCAATCTGTCAAGAGTGCAACTCCAAGAGTATAAGCTCCAATAGTGCAGCTCCGATGCTCCAATAGTACAGCTCCAATAGTTGCAGTGCAGACTTGATCCGGGGGCGCAGGAACTCGGCTATTACGCTCGCACGTGCCTCTAGTTTCTCGTCGTGCTCCATGTCTGATCCACGCTTTGCAAGGCTCAAATCTGACCCTCGTTTCCGACGCCCAAGAAAAAAGCAAGCAAAAGTCCTCATTGATGACCGCTTCAAGTCTGTCTTTGCCCAAGAAAAAACCAAGAGATCCGGTACCTACCTATATCAGATATTTTGCAAATGTCAATATTCATACCTTTTAGGTCGAGTTGACAAGTATGGCCGACCTCTCACTGACACTTATGAAAAAGACAATCTAAAACGCTTCTATCGCCTGGACAATGATGTCGATGGTACGGTCGCACCACCGACTGACTACGCCCGCGGAGACGTCCTCCTTGAGTCTTCTAGTGAAGAGGACGATGAGGAATATATTCAAGGTGGCTCGGATGATGATGAAGGGTCAATAAGACGTCCCAACAACCGAGATACTGTCCATGATGACTCCCTTGCCGAAATAAACCTGGATGAGACAGAATTTGCCGACCTAGATGCCCAGGCAGCTGCCTACGCAAGGGCTAACCCTGATCCTGTACATGATGAAGTAGACCCATCGCGTCGTTTGGCTGTAGTGAACCTTGATTGGGATCACGTACGTGCCGCACATCTATTCAAAATCTGCGCTTCTGTGCTGTCCGTCACTGCTTCCTCAGCTCCCTCTGAGCGGGAAAAGCTTGTGAAAGGAAGCATTGCGCGCGGAAAAGTACTTTCTGTTCGCGTATACCCGAGTGAGTTCGGGAAAGAGCGAATGGCTCGTGAAGAAAAGGAAGGACCGCCGCCGGAGATTTTCAGAAAAAAAAGCAACGGCGACGAAGAAGTCAATGCGCAAAACATCTATGATATTGGAGAAGAAGATGAATATGACAAGGATGCACTAAGGAACTACCAACTTGAGCGCCTTCGGTAGAACATTTGCCTGAATCCATCGATTCACTTAATGACTTTCTACCTTGATAGGTATTATTATGCTATCATCACTTGCGACACTGTCGACACTGCTATTCATATTTATCAAGAGTTGGAGGGCACAGAACTAGAACGTTCTGCCAACGTATTCAACCTGAGTTATGTCCCAGATGACATGACCTTCGATAGCGAATTCAGGTGACCACGATATTCTCTAGTTTTTATTGCGTAACTGATAGTCTATCTTCATTCAAGAGATGAAGCGACTCAAGATACTGACATCATGTTCAAAAGCCTCGACTTTGTGACTGATGTACGTTTTTTTTGACATTCGTGTAGTCTCTTGCTAACAACCCATACCAGGCATTGCGCCATTCCAAAGTTAAATTGACATGGGATGACGATGACCCCGAGCGGAACTATGTTACACGGCGTACACTGACCAAGAAGGAAATTGATGACGGAGATTTTAAGGCATTTCTAGCCTCATCCTCAGAGTCTGAGTCTGAAGTAATCGATAAAGGTCCTAGAATCGAAAGGGACAAGAAGCAATCCCGAGACAAGCTTCGAGCATTACTTCTGAATGACAATGAAGACCTACCCGAGGGCTGGAATCACGATAAAAGTCAAGAGGATATTGATATGGAGATCACCTTCACCCCCGGACTGAGCGAGCGGAAGGAAGACGAGACTACGCTTGAAAAGTATCGAAGAAAAATGAAGGAGAAGAGGAAGAAAAGGAAAGAAGAAGTTAAGACGAAGACCCTGAAATCCGAGGGCGATGAAGAAAACGACGACTTTTTTGATATCGAGAGCGACGTGGAAGAAAGAATGCCTCCAGTGCCTAATGGGAAGAGTCGACAAGGAAGGACCTCTAAACCTTCTACACGACACATCAGTACTCCTGAAGAGCTTGCACTCCTTGTCGCGTCAGATAACCCCCACGCTGAGACCCAGCACTTTGATATGAAATCAATCCTCAAAGCAGAGAGAAAAGCTCACCGAAAAGGTAAGAAAAAGAAGAATGACACAAAGGATGAGGGCGACAATGAAATTCAAACGAACTTCAAAATTGATGTCAATGATGAACGTTTCAAAGTACTTCATGAAGACCATCAGTATGCGATTGACCCAACAAATCCTCAGTATGTTGCAATTAAGATCATCCTTTTTCAGCCTTTAATCCCGTGATCCATAGGTTCAGAAAGACAGTCGCTATGGGTGAATTCTTGAGGAAGCGATCAAGGCGGAATGCAGACGACACTAAAGCTTCCACTGATACTTCGCAACGTCAAAACAAAAATGGGGAGACTTTGAAGTCGCTTGTTGAGAGCGTGAAGCGGAAAAGTGATACTACTTTCGCGCATAATACAGGCAAGCGAAGAAAAGTAAAGGACTAGTTTGCCACAAGCGATATGAACAGACAATGCATGCTGGACGAGATTCTTTTTCATACATGGAGACCGTTCTTACTGAGTGTGCCCATTGAGCAGATGTTGGACACCTACGCAGGTGTTCACAACCAGCTACAAGCTGCAAGGATGTCAAACCTCACGTTATGAGATTTTGGCCTTTGAGAAGTCCATTTCAGGATGGGCGGCCTGGAATTTTTTCAAAGCCTTTGATTAACAAGTCAAAAATCGATGTCTCTCTAAAAAGCTTTATGCTCACCTCCATCTTCTTCAACTCGTCAGAGGTTGGCTTTCCCAATTGCTGAAGAAGAACAGTTTAGATACCGGGTAGTACTTCTGAATAATCATTACCTTTTGCTGATTGTCAAACTGGAGGTATCATTAGTATCTCAGACCGGTCATAAGAGATTGACCACTCGTACCATCATTTTCTCAACCATCCCCCTTTGAAAATTAGTGTTCGGGCATGACTAGCGAATCAAAACAAAATCAATTTACCGTGTCTCCCCATCTAGATCACTCAGCTTGCTGTTTCCAGGCTCTATTTTCCTGGTATCGATCTTTGGGTGATGAGTAAGAACGTTCTCCCACCAACGCTCTTTATTTAATTTCTCCAGATGAATTAATACGAGCTGGTTGTCCTCTGTTCACACATAAGAAAGAAGTAAAATCATGGTTTCACGAAGTTACACACCAAGTGTCCATGTACTTTCTTCCACTTTGATATCCATGCAAAGCTCTCCGTCAAGTATCTTGTCTTGACCTTTCAACCCAACGCTCAGCTTCTTTTTGGTAATCACGACCTCAAGGTCTCTTGCTCTTGTTCCTTTCGGAACTGGGACAGTTATATCAACTTCCCCTAATAGTTGACTCCACTTGTAGGGCAAAGCTGAGAGGTGCATTTGGCAAGATCCTGCGATTGATAATAGCATACCGCGTACCAGCCTGCTCCTCTTGTTCTCTGGCACGATCTGCCTTTTCAAGAACTTCACGCTCTTCTTTGGGAAGATTATCGTAATCATCTGAGGAAGACATAATGAAGGTCCCAACTTGGCACTCGACTTAGATATCAAGTTGCGCTCAGGCTAGTCAAATCATTTGCCTGAATGATTGAGTCACGTGCGAGAACCAAACACTTACCTTCCCCTCCCAAGCAAGCGGCTACTCGTGAGCGCCCTGTCTTTCGCGACTAGCGTGGTCGATGTCTAGCACAGGTGTCTGGTCAGACTTTGATGTACGTTTTTTTCCTTGTCCACTTGCTTCATAACATCGCGGGGCTCATTGTCAATTCTTAGGCCATACGCCATACTGTCAAGAACAACACTGTTGATAAGCTAAAGCAGATCCTCGGTGGCTTCAACGAGGAATGCTATACGCATCTCGTAAAGACTGGGAAAAAGCAGGAAGTCATCGACAGAATTGTTTCAACTCTGGATGATTGGAGAACACATAATATGGAGGACCGTTGGCTAAAGGCCAAAGCGATTATCACTCAAGTAAGGAACACTGGGATGTAAGTATTATCCACTCATTCTTAATATTATGAACAATCTTTATGATTGATATCTACTCCTTGATGAACACTGTAGTTACACCCCAAGCCGGATGGCCGTCAATCCGGTTGTCCCTCCACCTCCTGGGATGAGCACGACTATGAACAACATCATGAAAAACATATCATGGGTGTCTTCTAACTCTGTCCCCAACCCGATTAATCGTTATGATCCCTACGCCCCCCCTCGGAAGCCTTCCGGCCCTGTTGCCTCTTCCTCTTCCACAGTCAGACCGACAGGCACGCTTGATTCGTCATGTATTCCTGACTCTATCTCACGGTTTACAGGAATTCAATTCAAGGAATCCCCATTTTTCAATGTCGAGCAGGCGGTCTCTGGCGTGATCGAGTGCCCAGGTTCGATATTTGAGTTTTTGGGGCCTAGTCATGCTGAAACTTTGAGGCAGAATCTACCAGTGCTACGGATCGCCGGCAACAAACTGTCACTTTCACTCTGACTAATGATCACCTCTCAAAATTGAAGACACCGAAGTAAAGTTTTAATTCATCTTTTCGTACCCATATAATTGACGGTTTTTCATAGCTCCAGATATCAACTGCGTTTGTTCTGTACCTCATCAGTGTTTTATTCTGGACCAAACTTATTCAGGACAAATGTCCCTTGTCTGGTCGAATTTCCCCCTACATGCGAAGTTCGCGTAAATAATGTGCAGTTAGCGGCAAATCTCAAGGGGCTCAAAAAAAAACCTGGAACTGCGCCGCCTCCAGATATTGGAAAATACTGCCGATTCACAGCAATTCCAAATAAAGTTGAAATGGTCTATGTTAACAGCCAGCAGTCTGCACAGCCGAAGGTTAGGATTGACTTCACCCGAGCCAGGTTGTCTCTATTGACGACCCAAATGCAGAAATATTATCTTGTTGTGATGCTTGTAGAAGCCAATTCGGTCGACTGGCTCTTGTCCAATTTGAAGACTCAGAAATACCGGAGCAGTCAGGACATTCGAAAACGAAGTTGGCCAAATCTCTCTTCATGCTTGATATTCCTACTTACAACCATCTTCAGTGCTTGCGACCATGTCTGAGGACGATGACATCATCGCTGGCCCTCAAAAAATGTCACTTAAATGTCCAGTGTGTACATACTCTCAGCAAGGAGGCGGGAAAGCTTACTTCGTCACACAGTTGAGCTATATGAGAGTAGCCATACCTTGTCGGTCCAGTGTATGCGTTCATCCGCAATGCTTTGACGCGAAATCATGGTTCTCCGTCATGGAACAAACGACGACTTGGTTGTGTCCTGTGTGTGAGCGGGTTCTAGATTCCAAGGAGCTCATCGTCGACGGGTACGGCCTCTTTGTACTCAAGTTCTACAATCCACTGAGCATATAGTAGATATTTCGACGAAATTCTAAAACAGACTCCTGACGATGTAGAGGATGTTATTGTCGAAGCAGATGGTGAATGGCATACTTCTGATAATAAGTATGGCTCTGCTACATGGAAAGCATCTCACTCTGTAGCGGCTGTATTAGCGCGTACAGCCATGTCACAGCCAGTATCACGATTGCCATCCAAAATTGATATGGATGGACAAGTCAAAGCAGAACAAGAAGTCTTTGTCCTTGACTCAGATGATGAAGACGAAGGACGAGTTAAACAGGAACTATCACCGTCTCTTGCCAGTAATTCCCAGTCGTATGATGGTACAGTCGTCCCTCCAAAATCGAAACAAGCAGAAGCCTTCATTGACCTCACTCTTGACTCGGATGATGAAGAGCCCCCCTCAACTATACAAATAGGAAAGCGAAAGGCGAACGATCTAGAACCACCTTTGACTTCACCCTCGGAGCTCATATGGAAGAAAAGCAGGATAGACGCTCCAATAGTGCGCACCACGGACAGTGACTACAATACTTCTCAACCAGTGATTTCACGCAGTACCATCCAGAATCCATCTCGTTATCCTCCTTATCAAGATCTACACCCTTCCAGCTATGCGCCCACTTATCCTCTCCCTGGCATTGATACATTATATTCTGGGACAAGTAACCGTTGGTCCTGACGAACTTTGTTTCTTACTTATATCGCATAGTTATTCTACATAGTAGAAACCTAATCTGTTGGTTCTGTTGGTTTATACTTGTTGCATTGGGATCTCAATATCAGTACTGACTGTAAATCACATCAGCGTGTCGCAAGCCGGATTACAGCAGACTGGTTTTTCCTCTATCCGCTACAGCATGACCGAAGTCAAGAAGGTGAAAAGCCCACAGGAATTCGCTAGTCAGCTCACATTATTCCTCCTGCCTACCACAGTATCCTTAATGCTCATTTTCTAGCCGATTTCCTTATGGGCGGAGTGTCCGCTGTATGTAATTGCCAAGACTACCTGTGCCTTATATTCGTTGATGCTCATATACATAGGCCGTTGCTAAAACCTCTGCTGCGCCCATCGAGCGTATCAAATTGCTGGTACAGAACCAGGATGAAATGGTCTTTGCTGAGACTGTTCTGTTCTGTTATGTATTTTCTGACACTTAACATCTTCAGATCAAACAAGGACGCCTTGCTTCTCCTTACAAGGGAATTGGTGATGCTTTCGCTCGCACATATCGGGATGAAGGCCTGGTTTCCCTCTGGAGAGGAAATACTGCGAACGTTATCCGATACTTTCCTACACAGGCTCTTAACTTTGCCTTCAGTACGTTCATTGATATTCCCATTACCCTCTGTATCGACCTTTCGCACAGAGGATTATTTTAAATCTCTCTTTGGCTTCAAAAAAAATGAAGGCTATTGGAAGTGGTTCGCTGGAAACGTCGCCTCTGGTGGAGCTGCCGGTGCCTCCTCATTACTCTTTGTCTATTCCTTAGACTATGCTCGTACCCGGTTGGCAAATGACGCTAAATCAGCCAAAAGTGGAGGAACTCGTCAGTTCAATGGCTTGGTGGATGTCTATAAGAAGACTCTGGCTAGTGATGGGATTGCGGGTCTCTACCGTGGATTTGTTCCCTCCGTTGTGGGGATCATCGTCTATCGTGGTCTCTATTTCGGTGTTTATGACTCACTCAGTGCGCGTCACTCTCTTGTCTGCTAATGTTACTATTCCCTCACTTGGACACAGAGCCTGTGGTTCTCGTTGGTGCCCTTGAAGGTTCATTCTTGGCGTCGTTCCTCCTTGGTTGGGGTGTTACCATCGGTGCCGGTTTGGCCTCCTACCCTCTGGACACTATTCGGTATGCAACCGGATGACCATGATGTTCAACATTTTGATTTCTACTATAGTCGCCGCATGATGATGACGTCTGGTTCTGGTGTCAACTACAAGTCCATGTTCGATGCTGGTTCCCAGATCATTTCCAAGGAGGGCACTAGGTCGCTTTTCAAGGGTGCCGGTGCTAATATTCTCCGTGGTGTTGCTGGTGCTGGTGTGTTATCACTTTATGATAAGCTGCAACAAATCCTGTTCGGCAGGGTCTACTCTGGTGGTGCGTAGCCCGTTGGAAGTCATCTGCTCTTGTGACTAAGTTATGCAGGGTCTGGCTGAGCTCGTTATATATGGTTACTTTGGTTGTTATTGTGCACGTGAAGGACATTGATAAAAATTATGAAATAATAATTACGTTGTATGTTTCGAAGTTTAGTCGCGAGACTGTATTCGTCGAAAAGCCGTCCTTCTCCTCGTTTTAGTCTTCGGCCTTACCAGGAACTGTGCATCGACGCGTGTCTCGATGCTCTCGCTGCCGGTGCCTCGCGCATAGGTGTCTCATTACCAACTGGTGCTGGGAAGACCACCGTTTTCATATCCCTCCTATCCCGGCTGTCCGCTCCAGCTGCCAGTCCTGCTGCTCGGCGTTCCCTCATCGTCGTCAATAGTATTGAACTTGCGCGTCAGTCTGCTGAACAAGTAGCATTCCTTTTTCCTTCGTGGAAGGTCGAAATCGAACAAGGACATAAACATCATGCAACTGGCGAGGCAGATGTGTCAGTAATTATTTTCTAGTAACACGGTATTCTTTGACATCCATCTAGCACTGTTGCGACCTACCAGACACTGTTGAGTCCGCAACGTCTGGCAAAGTTTGATCCTCGGCAGCTAAAGGCAATCATTGTCGATGAAGCACATCATGCAGCCGCCGTCTCGTAAGACACTAAAACACCACACCAGTGACTGCCTCATTATAGAAATAACGATCAGATATCGTCGCCTCCTGTCCCACTTTGATGCCGACATCCAGAACCCTGATCCCTCTTTCGAACCTCGAGTGCTCCCTCACAAGATTCCTATCATCGGATTCTCTGCCACATTCAACCGTCACGATGGACTGGCTCTTGGCTCAGTTTTTGAAAGAATCGTCTATCATCGCGATTTTCTGCAAATGATCAAGGAAGAATGGTTCGTCGCCGTCAAGCTAATGTGATGTACATGCAAACTAAACAAGGACCAGGCTTTGTGATGTTCGTTTCACGTCCGTTCGTGCTCAACTCAACCTTAAGAATGTTACCATCAATTCTGCTACCGGAGATTTCACGCCGAGTAGTCTCGCTCAGGTCGTCAATTCAGAAAGTATCAACGAACTGGTCGTCAAGACTTGGATTGATCGTGCAGGTTTGCATCATGGCTTTAGCCCGATGTCGATCCTGAACATCACTTAGCTACTCGTAAATCCACCCTGGTCTTCTGCATCAATATCCCCCATGTTATAGCGCTCACACAAACTTTTCGGAAGCACGGTATCGATGCCAGATATGTCTACGCAGAAACACCTATGATGGAACGACAAGCTCTCGTTGCGTCCTTCAGAGCAGGACAATTTCCGGTGCTAATTAATTGTTGTATGTTATACGGATTCATTGATTAGTTTCCAAATGACAATAATCTTCTTAGCTATATTGACCGAAGGTACAGACATACCTAACATTGATTGCGTCGTGGTCGCCCGACCAACTCGCTCACGAAACCTTTTTGCTCAAATGGTGAGAATATTCCATCTAAAGCCAAAGGAAAATTTACATCATTCATGACACCAGATTGGTCGTGGAATGCGCCTCTCTCCCAGTACCGAGAAACAAGATTGTCGCATCATAGATTTTGTAGACAGCACATCTCGCGTAGGTGGTGTTGTTTCCGCCCCTACTCTATTCGGCCTGTCACCAGGAGAGATCGATATCGACGGTAATGGCTGCTCGCTTCCTTTGGGACCCGAGCTCAACCCTTTCTTAGATGATACTCTGGAATCCCTTGAGAGGCGCGCTGAAGAATACATTGGCTCAAGTGATGCCTGCAATGTGCCTCGGCCTACTACCGTAACATATACTGAGTACGACGATCCATTTTCTCTGATTGGAGACTCATCAGGAGTGCCCCATATTGCTACGTTGAGCAAAAATGCTTGGGTGGCATGTGGAGGTGATGTCTATGTTCTGGACCTTTTGGGTCAGGGCCATATCAGAGTGGAGCCCATAGAAAGCATCGAAGGTGTGCATATCTATCTGCCGTTGGTAGTGTCTCCTGGTCACTCTGAAAAACAGGCGCCACTTTCTCTGCTCACTTTTCCCAAGCTATGTTTGACAAGACACCTGGCAAAGTGCTCAAGTCGTCACCGTTTCTGCGAAATAGGCAAATCCTTTGCGCTGCAACACTAAGTGACGCAATCCGAGGCTGCGATACATATGTGGCAAACAAGTTTGCACATAGCTCTTTTCTGACCACCGGGTAAGCATTGATATCTACTAATACAGAATCCATCTTGACAAAAAAGAAAGACTTTTACGCTCAGCCAAATGGAGGAAAATGCCTGCAACTGATATGCAAAAATCGTTTATCCTGAAGTGTTGGGAACGAAGTGATATCGACACCCATGATGGTGCGATCAGGGACAAGATAAGTCAAATAACGAAAGGTAAAGCAGCGAACATAATCGTGAGGGTGAAACACGGTGCTAAGGTAGAAATTCTCGATATCTCTTGAGGGCTCACTCTAACGCAGCTTTACCTAATCTAGAAACGACACCAAAATAAACTGAATGCCATTGCGAAGGAAGCTCGTCGCTCCGCCAAAGAAAATATTCGCAAGAGTAGGGAAATCGTAGAAGTTGGGCCATTCTTGACATGAAGGTGTAGTAAGGTACAGTTATATGGTAGATCTAGTTGAGTTCGTGCCATGGACAGCGCTGGACAGTAAAGGAGACACTGCGAGGTTGCTTTGGAGAGTCAAAGCAGCAGCATTCTGGGCCATATATATAGCATTCGCCAGCCGATCTGGATCGTCGAAAACGTGAGTTTGATGTGCTAGATCTGCCAAGAGCGCGCCAACAAAAGAATCTCCAGCTCCCGTGACATTGATAACTTTTTCTATAGAGCACGGTGGAAAGTGCTGCACAACCACGATACCTCCATTCGATTTTCCATGAGTGATGATACGACGTTGTGCAATTTCACTATTCATGCCTGCCCATGGCGATTTCGTCGTCAGCCCTGACCCTAATATCCGCATGACAACTATAACACCCTGTTTTCCGCATTTTATGATTAGATGTTGGAAATATGGAAGTAGCTTGACGGCCATCTGTGCTATGCCTTGATTGACCAGGAATGCAAGTGTACCACGCGAAGGATCTTTGTCATCAGCATCAAGCCTCGCAAGCCGTTCGAGGTCTAAGCGGAAGGAGGGACCAAGGGATAAATTATCAATCATCTGCCACCAGGCGGGATGAGCAGTCAATCCGAGTGATTCTGCATTGGAGAAAATGTGCGCCAGCTCGGCCGTGTTGGGAGATATAAAGGTTATGGGAGCCCGCCCTTGTAGGTGTTCCAGGTACGACGAAATGGCGGGAAATATAGCCGTGGATTTGGTCACGGAGGTAGGCTCACTACAAAAGAGTCATTCGATCTTTCACACTTCACCACACTTGTCTCAACTTACAAAAACACTGACCAATAGGTTTAGTTGGGCTCTCAGCAGGACAGAGAATCGATTCTATACGAACCTTGAATGTTATTTTTGATGCAATGGCCGACGACACCTTTGATGTTCTCTGGTGATAGATTGCCATCTAAAGCTACGAGACGAGGCTTATGTTTATCGATAATTGGGATAACCTGGACCAAGTTAGACAATTTCCGTCTAGAGACAACTCGTACTCAACCGTATCTGCTTCAAGCGCGGCAGTGATGTCCATATCTGCAACACCACCCATGAGGTCCCCCTCATCATCAAGAAACATATTGCACACAGCCGTTCGTCTATTGCTCGGGATAAACCCATCTACTCTCATGCCAAATTGTATTGTTTCTTCTGTCAAAAGTCTTCCAAATGCGTCATCGCCAATCGGTGAAACCAACATTGAGGATATGTGAGAAGAACGAGCTGATAGTATTCGGTGCGAAGCTTCAGCAACGTTACGTGCCACCCCTCCTAGCGACAGAGAAATAGTACCCGGTGACGTTGAATGAGTCATCAGGTTTTTTGATCGCAGTGCATGAGTAGTTATGTCGATAGCAGACGAACCGATAATCATCAACCTGGCTGGTGGCTGATGACAACTTGATATTTCAAACATTAAGAGAACGTGGAACTTACGAAGTGACTATTATTGGCCGCCGCCTTTGGAATAGAGGGGGTAGCAATACACTAGAACGTAAAAAGAGAAAACATGATTGGTTTTGCATTAAAAGTACCTCTGACTGAATCTTACAGGCTTGTTTGTCAGTTTTTGATACTCTACCGCAATTTTTCCGCCTAAATTCTGTTATATACATCCAGAAAACTTACAGAAGAGAACACATACCAACAAGAGCGGTATTTTCAATTAATGCGATATTTGATGCACGAGAAGTACCTTGTGTCAATTCACCTACTCTGGATAGCAACCAAGGAGTGGCTTCTTTCCCTAATTTGCTGACTCCGTTTTCCTCGGATTCAGCGACAGCCTGATCGACAGCCCGCTGGATATGTGCTCCACTTTCTTCAAATTGTTCCGGTATCGGGACAGCGAATACAATACCATTGTTCATGCCCAGTTGCCATTGTTTGTCTGTTTAGGAAATCAGGAACATAATAATAAGGTTGAAGGGAATACACCTCACACAAAATCTCTGCAGCTTTCACTGGATCAGTCACATTCCAAGGCGACTCAAAATCGATTTAGCATTCTGAGTAGTATAAAAGCTAGAAGACCAAAAAACATACATTCACTCCACTATGCCTGGAAAAAAATGCAGGGAATTCACGAGTGGCTCCGTACGTCAACACGGGAACACCGAGTGTTTCCTGTATTTCACAATGACTTGGATATCACCTAACAGTAAAAGACATACAAGGTACTCCAATGTTCTATGGAAGTCGTGAGGAAATGGGAATGACAGATCTGAAGAGGACGGAACACACCTTGGAATGTCAAGGATAGATTTGACTCCCGCAGATACGAGGGCAACGGGGCAACGAGTCAGTTCGCCAAGATCAGCAGAGACATCCATGGCTAACGATTTGATTGTTAGATAGAGGCGCTATTAAGCATTGCGAGTTGAAACACACGCACAATTCTCGCCACCGCGATGAACACCGCCAAGCCTAAAAGAAATTGCAATAAAATAAGACGTCCAGAAGGCGCAAGGTATAGTTACCCGCCCGTTGCAAATACCTGTGAAAAAAGAAGGTCAATAACCAAAAATCGGCTTATTTACTGAAAAGAACATACTTTAATACCCGCTAAAGCTGCAAAAATCAAGGTAGCACTGCACGTAGTCCCTAGCCCATAAGAGTCAGTCTCGGACATGTCGTGATTAGAGTGTTACTTTCGCATCACCTCCATCAGACTTCAGAGCGATTGCGGCTGCTATATCACGTCGCGATATCTTTGCTGGACCTTTCTCCTTGCTTGCCAATCGTTCGATGTCCTTCTTGTCGAGGCCAATTTTTACACGACCATCAATTAAGCCAATAGTAGCGGGTATAGCTCCTTGTGCTCTAACAATGTTTTCCAAAGAGAAAGCTAGTTCTACATTGGCCGGGTACGGAAAACCATGGGTAATTAAAGCCGTTTCAAGGGCTACAACAGGCTTGTTGGAGGCGAGGGCCTCCTCTACTTCGGGATGTACATCAACCACTGCCCCGCGGGTACGCGCCACATTAAGTGAGAAGTGTCGGACTGTCCGGGAGAGGGGTCGGAACGAAAAACAAAGGCGGCGCATGCACAGAGGAGTTCTGAAGATGTTGTGATGACGTAATGTTTCTTTCCCCGTCTGCTTCCATCGAGGTGACTTTGACAACTCCCCATGGGTTCTGCGCTCTGTCACACTCACCACTTGACGTGGATGCTATCATCAAATCCGTTCAAGACGATTCTGCCGGTGCAATTGCTCTATTCATAGGTAAATACCAATCCCCGACAATCCTGACAATGTCCACAAGTCCCCGCAGGCACCACGCGTAACTCATTTCAAGGTTTGACTTATTTTGTCCGTTGAACTGTCCGCCTGTCGTTATAGCCACGTCCCAGGAAAGGCTGTCACTCGTCTAGAATATCAGGCCTACTCGAAACTTGCAATCAAAACCCTGGCAGATATCATGCGTGAAGCAGCAAGTGAAATTGAGCGGTCAGAACATCAAATCTCAACCCAGGCAGTCCCATGCCTTATCCGATGTGCAATACACCATCGTCTTGGTTTCGTTCCTGTCGGAGAGCCATCGATCGGTATGTTTTTATCTTCCGGATAGACTTGCGCTCAAATCGCTCTTCCGAAACAGTTATTGCAGTCTCGTCTCCTCACCGTAAGGAGTCGTTCATCTCATGTGAATCCATACTTGAAAAAGTCAAGCGCAAGGCACAGATCTGGAAGAGGGAATACTATGAGGGAGAACCAGACCATGAAGCAGTGTGGAAAGCGAACCAATAGCTCGCCAGAATCGAAGCCCGACGGGCGTGTTCAAGTATTGAAGTCCGTGCATTAGCCGTTCCATATCAGTCACCGCTGCTCTCTCTACAAGTCAACATATTTTCGTAGTTGTAGGTCACGAGAGGCTTGAGTATGCGAAACACACATCGACATTATCCTGTTCCTGACTCTGACCAAATCTTTAATCTCTGATGTTGTCGATGCCATCCTTTGGCAAGCTAGCGCTCGGCTTGTTTTTCTAAACCTATCTTTGGCCAACTCGGCCCATCAGCGTTTAGACTTGACCTTTCTTGCCAACAAGATATGGATACTCCGGCATATGTAGTCCATGGTAGGCATGGTAGGTCTTGACAACCAATTCGTGAGTCGCGCACTAATTTCGGTGCAGGGGTATGGAGCCTGAAATTTCAAAGCTGAAGCTACCAGTGTATCTACAAAAATTGTTACCTAGTTCTAGTATTACTAAGAGAAGATTGACAAGCTAGACACAATGAGCGAGGAACTTTTCTTTCTTTTAGTCTTTGCCGATTGGAATGGGCAGTTTTTGTGGTAGTCTCACTGCATATTAATAGCTGATAAAAGTTTATCATTAGTCACTCTTTTGCTGCTTCAAGACATGATGATCATGCAGGCTTTATATCTCCGCTGGAGCATGCCAATGTGCGCACATGAATCGACCGAACTCAATGCTGTCCCACGAAACCCTTCAGTCGTGGTAGTTTAGAACCACCTGGTCTGATATATGCAGAAAGATCGAGCTATCAGCCACCTGTACCCCGATTATTTTATGTTAACGCGGATGCATCTTCGTCGATCTCCTAGCTTTGATGACATTTTGATGACACTGAAGCAATCGATTCAGATCCTTGAGCTGCTTGGTCGAAAGCAACGTTCATCGACAACTCTCAATTTCTGTCGACTCTGCGGGATACAAGTCGCCGAACTGTCCTTGTTGGCACTGCACGCTATATATATGACAATTCAGAGTTTCCGTGGCACATCACTATTAAATTGGCAAAATCATACGTCTGGCGAAAACAGGGTAGTGACACATTGTCGTTTTCGCGATACGCTGAGGCAGCCGAAGTCTGCATATTCACTATACTGATTGGACATGCGGAAAGATGTTTCGTCAGTTAAACAGCGAAAAACAAGTTCTAAAGAGTATTCCAATAACCGAGTAAGACCCTCGTCATACTCAGCCTTGATCAATGAATGAAAGCTTGCAGCATTTCAAGGTCCTGGTTGTATGCCGAAGGAAATGTGAATGGTTACGTCCGCGGTATATGCAGGAGTTCATGAAGCTTGACAGATATCCCTGGCCAAAGGATTGGCTTATTCAGAATTAGGGTGAATGGAACCGTAGATCATCAGTGCCACAGCATTAGTCAACTTTCCAATCTTTGGCAGTGACATCTTCTTCAGGGCTCACAAGAAGCTCTACGGACCAAATAACAAGCGTTAAGAAAATGTTCATCCAACGCCACCATATTTGAGACGAGTGATCCAAGACTGCTCATGGATGAATTTAACGTTCGAAACATCTCGAAGTCCACTCACGGAGCAGATGCGAATACACAGTGACAAATATGAATTGCCGGTAGGTGAGGAGGATCCTGGTGAGGTTAGAAGTCTAATGGACCAGTTAACACAAAAGCAATCAAGAACAATCTCTACATTTACTGGTCTATTTTCCCAGCTGTCATGGACACCATCGTCGGATTCCCAGCTATCAGCACCAATGGTCGGCAGGATACGCGAAGCGAAATGTAGAATTGCTAGTCGGTAGAGAAGTGCAAGCAACACAGGCTTTGGAAGAGTATTGATTACAAAATTCAACAACGCCTGAAAGTGAGGAAGGATATTGGGAAGCAGTGGAGCACTGAGAAATGGTGGTGAGACTCATACTAGAAACATGGGATTACAACTTACTATGATGACGCAGGATCAGTGAAAGATTTTTGGTCGAAGCCGCATAACCAAACATTGTATGCGATAAAAATGGACAGTCCCGAGGATTCGATGATATTTGTCCGCCTTAGCACAAAACCTATCAACGTAAGAAAGAGGAAAGCTGTGATAGCTACACCCAAGAGTGTGGATGATAAAGGTGATGACGCGGCAGTAGGATAGGACTGAAAGTTCGTAAGAGCGAAGCGATGAGAGATATTGATAGTGGACACGTACTACGACAATCCACCAAGCAGAGACAACATACGCAATCGCAGAACTAATGAGAAGGGCGAATTGATAGGCTTCCCCTTCGCTGACCAGGCGTTTGGCTCCTTGACCAAGTTTCTGGACGACAAGCAGACTTGAAAGACCTTCCATTGCGATAAAAACCGGACCGGAGTACGTCAACATGTTCCCCCAAACATCGGTAGCAACAATAAGCAGAGGGTTTACAGAGGATGCGAATAAGTTGAAGCAAAGGAGGAGCAGAAATGGGTGCATTGGGACCTGAAGAACGGACAACGCGTCAGAGCCCCACAAGAGAATTAGAGTTCCATGTATGAGCGAGTGCAGTGACAAGAGCAAGGATAAAAGTAAGAATGCCTGGGAGGAAAGGGTGGCCAAGGTCAACGGAAGAAAGATGAGGATCTGAAGGACAGTCGACAACCTTTGAAACAGGTGAGTAAGGCAAAGAATAGCAGAATATATCCCAACCTAGCAGAATGAGAGAGCGCACTCCAAAGAATCCACGGAGTGAACATGACGAGGAAAGAACGTAGAGTCCCAAGAGACAACGCTAATCTTTGTGACACTGTGACAAGTCGTGTCGACTGTCCTTTCAAACCAAGTCTCTACACACATTGATTACAATCTACAATACAGACAACTCTAGATTTGGAAATGATCTAGCGACAATGGGCCCCAACTCGTCTTATATCAGAAGTTTTGTCGATAGCGCTAATATTGTTCAAAGGATTCAAAAGTCCCTTTCCTCGAGCGAAATCCGTGGCTCGAGAGGAGGCGCCTGGGTCCGACGGTGGCACGAAGAATTCATCGACAATTGGTATTTGTAACAAATTCATCTTTGGGGTAATTATAGCCATATGGTTGGTTTTGATTTCCATCCAATCGGCTAGCGGAGAGCAATAAGTATTGCACAAAACCGCAATGACCTGGATTTTACCTCGTTCAAACGTCAAGGGTTCACTCGCAATCTATACAAATTGCAACTTTAAAAACAAACGCAAGTATAGGTTAACCCACCATTATAATATTTTCCCTTTTATCGGCTTTAGACATTTTGTAATGTCCGCCATCAGCATATTCACTAAACGTAGTACCTGAGGAAAACCACTAAGACAATGATAAGCAATACTCAGGAAGGTACAGAGCAAGACTCGCCAATGACGCTGCCTCGTCCTTTCTGGACGAGATATATCGGGTGACAACGACACTCTCTCCGTCAGTAACACAAAAATTCATGAGACTAGGCTGCAACAATAAAATCCATCAAACTAGAGAAAAGAGTAAAAGGTAGTAGACGCGCCTCGGTAATGCCAGCCGTTTTTGCCAATTCATTTAGATGAGATATAGTTTGTAGCATAGCCTTGCGCAAAATCTCAGGTGTGAACGATCGTGCGTTAGGGTCCTCCAGCTTTGGGAGAATTCAGATTGGCTGCGCTTTGTGGCTGAAATATAATCACCTTCGATAGGAACAAAGCGAAAGCCCACTCGGAATCTATGGATGGTATAAACAATAGCTTTGTCTTAGAAGGAGATAGGAACCTGTATTGCCCTGTACAGTGTCAAAAATTTCATCGGGAATACAGTTCTGTAGCTTGCGTTTAATCAGATGGAAGTCGGAAATTCCACCATTGTGCATAAACTGATGGATTTCAAAACCCAATAGTGTGAAGAGAAGCAATTATACACACCATAAATTTACCATGCACGAAAGGATGACAGTTGTCGAGGGATAGTGAGCCTGCAGTAGTGGCTCGCACATGACCACTACGCACGATCAATGAATATATGAGACACGACGAGAACTCAAAACGCACAAGACGAGAGGAGATTTGATTTTCTCTGCCAACCTCGTCAAATTCACGTTGTTCCAAGCCTATCTCAGGAGACATGAAGTAAGGAAGGGACAAAGAAATTCAGAACAGTTCTGACTGGGGTGACAGACGTGAAGATGCATGGCTGGCTGCCGAGCTCTTCGTCATAGACGGAGTCATACCAGCCTATACCGTCAGAATCAATAACTACGCGTAGGCAATGCTACTGACCTACACCGAAACCATCGCCGTTCATCGGCCTTCTGTGATCCAGACGAAGGCGAGAGTCAAATGCTTGATTAATGATGGAATGGCACGGTCTCGTCAATAGCTTCCCAGTACATCACCAGATGGTTGAGCACTTAGTACAAGAGAATGTTCGAAGGACTCACGTGTGATAGCTGTACAGGTGAAGTCCCCTTGTATATGACAAAACGACACATCCTATATGTAGCGCAGTGACAGAGGTTGAAAACAATGAAATATGTAAACTGTGCAGTTAGGGACCGATACCAATCTACAAAATTGTTTGCTCGGAGGGAGGCCGGGACAATGTCACGCCTACTTCGATGCTAGAGAGTAGACTTGTCTTGAAAATATACTTACAAAGGTTGGTCACGAGCTCGAGTAGTTACAAGGGGGAGAGACAAATTTAGAGATCGTTTCAAGTTTGAATTAGCTCTCAGCGGCGCCACGTACGTAGCATACATGGGGGCACGACCAATATAGTATGTAGTACGGACCCCGGCTGTTCGCACACGAACCGCGCCGGTAATCACTACCACCACCACGGCCTCAGATGAAGGATGATACCCTGATATAGATAGGTCATCATGTTTGATACTAGAATACCATTCCGTGTGTCATCCAGTAATTCGTTGTAATTTCGCCATCTTCAATGCTCTGGCTGGCCAGGTATTCCTTTAACTGCTAAGCGTACTGACGATGATTGTCGCTTGATCATGTATGAAGAGCAATAATGGGCAAAGACAGAAGTATTGAAGTCGCCTTGGGTATTACGTTATATGTAACTACAAAAAATCCTTGGGGCGTCTAGCAGGGTCCCCATGAGCCTCGTCATATACAAGGCCAGCGACACGGAGGGCGAGCTCTGTATACAACTCCTTTATGAGTTCTTCCACAATCACACAATCAAGCATAACTGACCATCTGCTTGAGATCGTACAACGGCCTCAGCGTATACTCTGACCACATCTTCTGTTCCACTTGGCCGAACGAATGAGCGACCACCCTCGTATCTCCGGACCAACTCGTCTATCTTCGCTTGCAGGCCTGGAGGACTTACCAAACGGCGTTCAGCGTTTTCCGTACGAAAAGCATGACGGTCAGCCACTACGACTTTGACAAGGCGATTTGGTAGATCAACATAGAGTGAATCCCACTCTTCGCCGGTGTACGACCTATGTGAAAGCACAACTTCGACCAAGAGCATGTCAGAGAGGGCGTCTCCGACCGTTTGATTGATGAGCTGCGTAAGATTGACGAGGTGTTTCAGGGCTGTGGATTGCGCAGGTGTAGAAGGTTGGTATTCTGCGAGCTTTTGCTGGGTTGAAGGCGAAAATAATACGGTTCCATGTCCGTTGGCTTCGAAGTATACGCCAACGTTGAAATGCTCAGCAGCATGATGGAGGTGCTTAACTCCAGTCGCCACGCACTTCACAGGAAGACGCTGTAGTTATTTCAGAAGTTTACACATCAAGGGTGGAAAGAGAAACGATAGGCGGACTCACTCCAGAAAGATACTTAGTCGAAGCGCCGTTAGCGTACGCTGTTTGTACAATTCCTACTTTGATCTCATTTTCCAGGCCCGCAGATTTTACAAGATCTACAATGAAAGCGGCAACTAAAGCCGCGATCTTGTCACCGTCAAGCATGTGAAAGGTGCCCCTTTCGTCTAAGTAGTAGTATATTAGGCGATCGGCGTCACCATCGAGACTGCACGCGCGTTGTCCAGGTTTCATACGATCAACCATAGAGGGAGGAAGTTTCTGCGTGGTTTTAACGAAATCGGCACCGCACAGATGATTCAGAGTACCAGGCGTGGACATGGCCGTGTTCTCCAAATCGAGAGATAAGGAGTCACCAAGATGATCCCTCAAGGTGATTGCAGCAAGTGCGCCAACTCCATTGGCACAATCTATGAGTAGAGGTTGGAGAGGCTTTCTGTTGTGCTGGGAAACAAAATCAGATGTTTGAAGAACTTATTCATTAAACATACGAGGAGACTCTGGAAGGAATTGCCGAGCTTATGGAAGTATCCTTCCTCTGAATCGTCTCCATAACTGTCGGGAGTGTTCTTCGTATTAATAGCTTTGACAAGATAATGAAGGATGGGAGTAGTGGTGACTCCAGCATTGCGTCCTTCGGCACCGATGGCACTTAAACCGTCTTCGAGAGCAGATACGAGAGCCACTCCAGATGGTCGCGTATCACGCGCATAGACGACTCGTGCTGGTTTAGAAATATCTATTTTTGTTGTCAGAATGAGGGCATCTAACGCTTCAATGAATTCCTCAGTGGTTGATGCATTGGATAACGTCGTCGCATGTGATTCCCAGGAACTTTCTAGCATTTCTCCACGAGAATCGACGATCTTGACACCGTTATCCTATCAGTCACATTCACTATGGAAATCAAATCTTTTTGAATCTTGTACGTTGCGCGTACCTCCTCAGGATTATGAGATGCAGTAATCATTACACCGACAGTTTGACCATCAAGTTTCTTGCTTCTCAGCCCAGCAATAACGCCAACTCGAAAGAGGACAGAGTCTAGTGTACTCCCTCTAATTGCAACGTAATCGTACTGTATCATTGCGGAAAGAGTCAGGCACTCACAAGGTCCTGAAACCAGCAGTACCATAAGAAAACCGAAGGTGAGGTGGCTTAGGATGGGCATTGGAAAGTGTTGTCAGAGATTCCATCGACAAATGGCAACGCAAAGGAACAATGGAGACTTGGTTTACGAGAGACGTGAAGCTGTGGCATCGGCATTGGTCAGATTATCCGACCGATCAATTGATTACCCCTATTTTCTCAGGAATTACCCTTCCTTTCACCAATTAACGACTCCTGTATCACTGATGGGGCCATCCAAATCACCTGCACAAGTTCTACAGGAAAAGGCGGACAAGAAAGCGAACTCATCTGGAGGATGGTTTACTTCAAGTACAGCGAAATTCGAGGAAGCTGGCGACCTCTATCAACAGGCAGCTAATTCTTACAAACTCGAGAAATTGTTCAAAGAAGCAGGAGATGCGTTTGCTCGGGAGGCGGAGTGCCGAGAGAAGTGCAAGGAACAAAATGAAGCGTCAAATGCCTGGTGGAATGCCGCAAAGGCGTACAAGAGAGGATACCCAGATTGTGAGCCCTAGACGTGTCACGAAGCAAACATCCATAACTTATTGGGTTCAGTGGCTGTCCAAGCTTTGACGCAGACCATAGTTCACCTTACTCAGGCCGGTCGTTTCAGGCAGGCGGCTGATAGAGAGAAAGAAATTGGACAGATCTATCTACAAGAATTTAATGATCTACGGAGAGCTTGCGAGAGTTACGTGCGCGCTGGCGATTGGTACGCGCAGGAAGATGCGTCTGCGTAAGAATCATGACATTCCTCCTGTACCGAGTTTAGTGACTTGTGGTACACAGAACTGCCAACGCATGCTACAAGGATGCTGCGGATCTTCATGCTGAAATTGACGAATACCAACAGGCCATTGCTCGTTATGAGCAGGTTGCTAACCATTCCTTGGGCTCGTCGCTGACGAAGTACAGTGTCAAAGAATATTGGCTGAGAGCCGGGCTCTGTGCGTTAGCTATGGGCGTACGTCTACATATCTACACCGACTTGACAAACAGAATTGACATCCTACGATAGGACACAGTGACGGCGCAACGGAATCTGACGATATATGGTAACCAAGATACTACGTTTCCGTCGACGCGTGAAGCAAAGTTTCTGGCTGTTCTAACTGAAGCTGTAGCTGCTGGGGATGAAGAAGCATTTACGGGAGCTGTGGTAGAGTTTGATCAGGTCACAAAGTTGGACAACTGGAAGACAGCCATTCTCCTCAAGATCAAGAGGGGCATCCAGGCTGAGCCTGGATTGACGTAAGAAATAGGCACACGATTTGAAGGGGGTCAGGACAACCTTCGATGATGACAGCATGTTTTTTTAACTTGATGATAATCCCTCAGGGCGCCTCCGTTGCAACGCCCGCTGCTTCATTATCTACGTAATCAACATAATTTTCACTAGCAAGCAAGCACAGAAGGGAGGAACTTTTCTCTTTTTTTTCGGCCTCATTTGGTTACTCTGTCCAATCACGAATACAAACTTTTTAAATTCGATGTGGAATACCAACGTTTCCACAGGCTCCGACAGAAGGTGTTACGCAGTCGTTAAGCCTGCGTCAGCGTGATCATGTATATATCAGGTTCGTCAGCAGCAACAGAAAGGGACGAAAACAGATCATGACAAAAGTGACGAGGGATAGATGTAGGCGAGAGAGGCATTGGTCAGACAGAATGAATGAGATTGGCTTTTGTCACCAGCAAGCCTCAGTATAAGGCCAAGAGTATCAGAACCTCGAACTAGTGTAGCTTGACGAACAGTTGAGTAAATCCTCAGTCGCGTACAAAAGACCAGGGGTTTGTATGATATGCTGTGCTCATAATGTATTCGTGAGTGAAGGGTCAATAAAATCACATGTGATGAAGTAAGTAGTCGAATATCTTGGGATCACATGACTCAAAAGAGCTCTAACGAGCTACGTAGCCAGAAATCCGTAATGACCTCAGTAGCAGTCCTCGTGCTCCGTGCCTTTCATCATTTTTACTCTCTCGTTGTCTTGTGCTGCTCATTCTGCTCACGATTATACCCGTATTTGCCGCGATCTTCCCACTGCCATCGCATACCCAAGCATCTTGCCATTCTTCTTGTTCCTGGCACAATAGAGGACGATTCTGATTTATCGAACACCCTGGTACAAACCGTCATGGATGCAGTAAGCTGGTGTTGTGCTTCAGGTATACAGCAGCTCACTGTATACGAAGAACATGGTACTGCCCCCACATAACATTCAAATACTGGTTTAATTCTTCCCTCTTAGGAGCTCTTCTTAATCTGTCAAAAAACATTTGTGACTGTTTGGCGATTGAATTTGGGGAATATTCAGATGATTCGGACACTCAATACCCTTTGACGCCTCCTCCATCAGACTATTCCGAATCACGGCCCATATCTCCGCAACTAAATTTACAGGCTGACAGTCACGTATTCACAATCCGCGTTCCCAACACGAAACGTCGTAATTTACCACCCAAAATTGGTGCAATCAGGCAGATAGAACATGGTGCGTAAGCTACCCCAGATGCATCCGTAAAGCTCAAAGTTTGTATGACTCTAGCACTTGACTTTGCCTCTCAACATCAACTCACCCTTTGTCTTATGTCGCGAAAATCATCTAAGCCGGCCATAGCATCCGTTGCCCAAGCTCTCTTATCTTGCGCTAAACAGAAGCAACGGACGAAGTCCAAAAATGTAAAAACTGGCGTCTTCACGCTTTCGGTTAATGACCTTGAAGGTTATCTAGAGTGTGCGTCTTTAGTTGAGGGATGGTCATAGCCTGATTTGACCCTTGTGTAGTCGACCGCACCTTGTTACCTCCCGACGTCATGATTGTACATTCACTGAATCCCCAGCAGGGTCCTCTGTCACCCTTAGAGTTTCATGGATACCCTCCTTGGCAAATCAGATTAACAGAAATTTAGTAAGAACCTGTTTCTTCTTGTTACATCAGAGTTTAATGTTTCTTCAGCCATAATAGACCAAATCACTATAGGATTCGGTCACACAAAGTTGGACATCCGTCTCACTCGAAATACATGCTTCTTACGGAGGACTGTTTCAAACGAGCCTTAGATGAATATGCTGCAGCAGAGATGCGGTTTGGCAAGTAGTTGACGGTTTTGTAATCACGGATCACAGTCACTCATTAGAAACGTGTTTGAACTGGAACGCACCGCCGTGAGACTACGTCAAGGATTGTGGTGTCGGCGTTTCAACAAGTAATTCACACCGGTGGCCTTGCTCCCATTGGCGTAAATAGATCCTGTCAGGAACATGATGTATTAAATACTTACTGATGGTTCGTAGCCCCCATCATCAACGGAAATGGTGACATCTCTGCAGAAGGTTATTACCACAGCCTCAGACGGAGGTCACAAAACCCCGAAGAAGCAATCACTGATCATTGTGATCGTCGCAGGGGTTCAGGTTTATAACGGGTCATATCCTCTCCCGATTTTCCTTGCGCCTAGCATCTTATCCCATGTCGATTCTATTCAAAGTTGACGAACATAGTACATTGTGTCCGAAACAGAATTCAGGCCTTCACCAGTCACGCAATCCAGTCTCAAGGTCGCCACGTCGGTCAACAGACCCTCTTCGTCCAATCAGGCCGAATCCAACAGTGTACAAAAGGATCATAGTGTGCTGTGATGGGTCTGTACCATGCAGATCCCAAACAAAGACAGCTAAGTGATTGACTCTGCCTCCACCAGGACTTGGCAAGATGGTATTTCCGAGCTAGAGAGATCATCGTATACAAATATTCTGGTATGTATCATATTTTTGCGCGATGTACAAACCGAAGTCTATAATTTTATCTAATTTATTCTAGAGGCTCACACGGATGATCAATCATGAAGACAAAAGGTTTAGCACGCTATCCGCTATACCCCAGATCGTCTTCTATCAGTCTGGTATGGGTTCGGATAAGAACCTCTATTCTCGCTACGTGGAAGGTTCGGTCAAGCTGGAACTCACCTGATCCATCACTGATTGAGGCTGACTTCAGGAACCATTGGAGGCTCCTTGGGTACGGCTCATACCCGTATTGCATTATTATCCTTTACACTCATGCAGCGGTTTAGGTGACAAAGTCGAAGAGGCCTACGCCTTCATCTCACAGTGAGTAATTCGCTATAAACTTAATAAACTTGAAGACATAGAGATTCTAATTATCCATAGTAACTATCATCCTGGTGATGAGGTTGGTTATCTTTTACTCAATGTATCCCACTTATTCTCAAAGTACCTGTTATGTAGGTCTTTCTTTTTGGTTTTTCACGAGTGAGCATGCGCGTTGCTCGTTATCATCTGATTTAATGATTACACAAACAGGGTGCCTATACCGCCCGTATGGTAGCAATGTTCATTGTAAGTTCTGCTCTTTTTATTGCTTCCCATGAGTTGACTGTGATTAGGGAGAGATTGGAATTTTGGATCGAAGAGACATGGATCATTTCGGTAGCATTTTCTTGACATACCAGAAACTCGGTAAATGCGAAAGTGCAGAAGGTATGTCATTTCGTATGAAAGAGCTGATTGACTAACTAAGAGACTATAGAATCTGAAAGCCTAAGGCAACAACTTCTCCCGTGGACTCGAGATACATCACGTGGCAAACTTCGTGCGGCATCGCAAAAGAAGTTCACTATAAAGTGTGTTTCGCTACATTAGCTTTAACTGGCATTGTGACCTATATTAAATTAGATGTCTGGGTGTTTTCGATACAGTCGGCTCTTTTGGATTGCCTGAGGAGCTGGTTTCGCGGTCAGAAGAAGTCCGTACTATATTTGGGTTTCCTGATAAAGTTCTGGGACCACATATTGAAAATGCGTATCAAGCCCTGGCTTTGGACGAGACGCGGGCTGATTTTGTATGTCATGACCCCTGCTCCTGTAATCTCCCCGTTTATCATGGATCTTTTTACGCTGCAGATCTGCGCCAAGTTTGAACAGACGTTAGAAGGTAGACAGCGGGGTCAATCATTGAAACAAGTGAGTCAACTTTGCTACTCGTGATTTGAAAGCCAGTGACACGGTCTGAGTAGTGTTGGTTCCCTGGTACGTATATCCTGCTTTTTCCGTGATTGGACGACGAAACTAATTTACGATACGATCAGGGTCACACGCTGATGTAGGTGGTCTCAAGCTTGGGCCAAGCACATGTTGACGGCTTATAGATCGGCGGGGGTTACGATGACCATGACCTATCAGATTTGACCTTGACATGGATGGCAGTGAGTGAATAAAAGCTTGCTGGGTTCTCCTTTGACTCCTGACTGCCTCAACTCCAAACAGGCCCTAATTGAACCTTTTTTATCTCTCGACATGAAGTACCTTCAGTCTGTTCTGCATCCGAGCTCACCTTGGGGGACACATAAAATCCACGAGTAGGTGGTGTCATTGGGTTTGCAGAACCATTCGTCTGAAATTCGTCTAGTCCCCACGTGGGTATCTTTGTTTGGAGTCACAACATTCGTCGTCCCGTCCCAACTGCAATTAACGACGTGACGTGCGAAACCATCCATGCATCTGTCAAAGAGCAGTATTTTTCAACATCTCCAGAGTTGCAAGATGTGCTTGTGAAACACCCAGAACTTGTCATGCCCCTACTACCATTAGAAGAGGAGGTCAGGGCGATCTGGCCAAAACTGCTCCGAGTTAGAAATCCTTGAGCAAATTATACCGTCGTGGAACATACCCATCAAACCGTGGTTGCGCATCAAATCGCCTCTGGTCGATGAGCAAACCGAATATCGCTATAGATGTAGCCTTGCGCCAGTGACCGTAAACGGTCCCTGCCATTCCTAATTTTATACTACGATTATTCATTAATATTCATTTCTGTCTTGACTGTCAAGTGCTACAACTCAGCACCTGCTTAGGCCTTGAGTCGTGCGGGCGAGAAGATACGGTGGGTGAAAGATGCAATGTCTGAATCTTGTCGTTCAAGGCTAACCCTCAACACAAATTGGAAGATAAAAAAAACACAGAGGGAATGAGTGACGAACGCTACGAGAGGTTGACAAATGAGACGCCATCTCCAACTTCAAGTTGGGTGGGTCAACCTAGTCGATCTAGACGCCAGGCGATAGTAATCATTATTCAGCTTGAGCAAATTATCAGGCTGAATACCCATTAAGTAACTTGAGGCTTCAAGTGACAACAAGAGGTAGAGAAATAACCACTCCATGCCTCAGCATTGGTGTACCTATACAATAATATGTATATTATACATTGTCTGCCTGTTCTTTTCAGGTACATGCAATTTATTCCGATCGACCAAGCTTTGCAAGGGCACGTTCACCCTGCTCAAACCACTCCTCACGAGATATCCAGAATTCTTCCCTATTTTTCATGATATCAGCCAAGACAGCGCCGCCAAGGAAAACCATGTGCTTTCGACGAGGTGGATCTTCAATTTTGATCTTAAATTTCTGAAAAGATCGTAAGGCATGAGAAGACAGCAGAACACCAATAGGAACATACGTTCAAACGAGACGGGTCACCATTCAATACGCGTGCGAGGTAAAGCTGTTTCATTTCCTTTTCAAGGCGACTTGGAAGACCAGGGTACATGCTCGAACCACCGGAGAGAACAATATGTTTATAGAGCTCTGCTCGAGTGTCTACAGCAGCGGACTGAATTGTTTGAAAGAGCATCTCTACAACAAGGTAGAAAAGATGTTAAAACCGAGGGATCTTGGGCTTGCAAGGGTAAGTACCTGCAACACCGGGCTGGTCAACATCAACCAAATGTGGTTGAAACATACACTCTGGGGCCTCGAAACGCTCCGATCCAACCTTGATAGTACGACCGTCTGGAAGCTAGGATAGACATAGAAGATAAGCCTAGGGTAAAGAGGTAGCCAAGGCATACTGTGTAATTTTCCACTAGCACAGTCGTTTCTTCGGAAAGACGCGTATCCATATCGAGGTCGTAGCTACAAAATCATAAATAGAAGAAGCCACAGTTTATGTGCTGAAGATATTACCTTACGTAGCAGAGTTTTTCCTTTAGCTCGCGGACTGTTTCGAAATCGGCGGTCCGATTGAAGGCGTAGCCTCGCATCAGAAGGAGCTTGATGAGGTAGCGCGTCACATCTCGGCCTGCGATATCAAGGCGACGCGTCAGATGAGGTAGGGAGAAGCCATCGTAAACGGGGACGATGTGTGTTACTCCATCGCCGGAATCCACCACCACACCAGTGGTCAGCCCTGCAATTGAAAGATTGGCATTAAGTCCATAGATAGAAAACACCAGACGAACCTTGCGCATACAATGTCAACACTGCCTGAATGGCAACATACACCCCTCCGAATCCATATTCTTCGAACATGACTTGGCACATCCGGGTGCGATTCGCGCGTGGGTTCATGGGGGGCTCGGTAAGAAGAACTTTACGACCACGAGGATCAACTCGCAGTTTCTCATCAAAAGTATAATCCCATAGATGTTTCATGTCTTCCCAGTTGCGCACAATTCCGTGCTCCATGGGCTGGGTAACTTGCAGGTAATTGCGATTCGTAGCAGCCTCGTCACCGATCATGATATCTTTGATCATAGCAGAACCAACGCGTTCTTCTGCCCGCAAGATTGGGCGACCGACGATAGAGGGAAATACTATATCGTTGAATGAGTCACGAATTGTGCTGTGGAACGAACACAACATACCATGTTCAGGGAAGTTGGAGCCTGCATATCCAACTTTGACGAACTGCGTCAGAAGTGTTTATGGATATTGGTACAGAATACAATATCAAGTATATCGACTTACGCCAGTACCATTGTCGACGACGAGAGGGACTCCTGGATCCATAAGTGGAACCTGGCAATGGTAGGTGTAGTTACACGGCCCGCTTTATTGTTGTTTATATCAAAAACATTTGGCAAGCAACATGAGTTTAGCAGAGATTTGTCCTGAGACTATCCCGAACCCAATTCTCTGAATACTGTAGAGAAAGCATGCCTCGCCGCCCACGCCCTCTGTCAAGACAGGATAGGATTTCGACACGTGCACCTGTTGACGATACTTTTCCTCTCGACATTAACTTGTCTAAAAAATCGCTTCCATTCGGTGAGAAACTATCGGAAGATGTGGAGACTCAGTCAGAAGCAAGCGGGTCAAGCGATGAAGATAATTGTGACTTGGAGACGGATGGTGACGAAGACTCAGATTTAGATGCGCCTCGAGTGGCACAATGGATTGATGAGGATGAGTTGGAGCATAACGATGGCCCGAAGACAGGACCTTCGTTGCACTTAGTGCGTCGATTGTTCTACTTCCAAAATTAAGTTTCTAAATTCCCCTTTGTTAGGAAAGCCTCAAGAACGGCGCGTCGCCTTCTGTTCAATTATTTCAGGTGATGGTGTGAATAACACGATTAGTTCAATAGACTCGTCAAGTTTGTCACTCGGAGCGCTTCGGCGGACTCAAAACATGTTCTTCCAGACAGAAGTAGGTAATGAATCAAACAAGAGCGAGGGAAAGGAGGAAAAGCCTGAATCAGAACCTCAAATAACGTGTGAAAGGGGAAAAGAGCGAGCCAAGGTCGAATGGAGTACCAAATCTAAGAAGGATATTGCGAAACGGGCAAACAAGCATGCGTAAGTTCTAACCTCGTTGAGAATATCTTTCTCACTACGCAAGTTAGGCCAATGGAGGTGACTTCGAAGCGCCCAGTAACCCGGAAACGAACAGTTGTCCAAGTCAAGACTCCAGTACGCAGGAATTAGCTTTGAATCTGATGCGATATTCATGTGACATTTATACAGCAAGTACGGGATCCCCGCTTCTTGCCTTTGGCAGGCCAGTTCTCGGAAGATAAATTTCGGCATGGATACAGTTTTTTGGCAGAGTCACATATCAGGGAGCTAGATGCACTCCGAGATAACCTGAAGCGAGCGAGAAAGCTGCTTGCGTCTTCACCTCGAGATCTATATGAGGAACGCGCTGGCGAGGTTCAGAGGCTGGAGCAAGCGGCTAAACGGGCCGAAAGTCTGGTGAATAAAGATAAACGGGACAAGATTGAACAAAGCGCACTTGCGCAGATGAAAAAAGTCGAGCGAGAAAAGAGAAAGCAGGGCAAGGGCGAGTGGCACATGAAGAAAGGTGAGTGTGTGACAGGTTCGAGTTGCTAGTGCAAGATTCTAATTAAGACTGGTGGAAGCTAACAAGCGCGAACTTCTGATGAAAGCACGGTATGATGCCCTCGCTGAGGAAGGGGGGAAGAGGGCAGTGAAAAAAGCAATTGAGAAAAGACAGAAGAAGATTGGGCAGAAGGAAAAGAAATCGCGTCCGTTTGTTCAGGACGGAGCCAAAAGACGGAGAGTAGGCTAAATATAGCATAGCACGTGAACTCGGAAATGTCAGTTCTGTCTTTTGAAGAAAAGAAGATTGCATTCATTTTGAGTGTATGAATCGTTGAAACTGCCACGTACGCCCCTGGCGCACATCGTGGATGCGCCGCCGTCGCCATGAACGACAACAGCATTCCCGATGTCGACATCTACAGAGGCGGTTCTCCGACATCCTGTTCCTTCGGTTCCGCAGCGTCTTCTTCCTCATCTTCATTTGTAGGTGGCCGCCTTGGAGCCATCGCTGCTGTCGTGGAGCTAGCAATCTCTCGCTGGTCTCGTCAATGGAATCGAGGAACTGCCTCAGACTCGTCCTCTTCGTCTTCTCGCTCGTCTGTCATTACGCTTTCTCGCCCACAATGGCTCCGTATACGTCGAAGACGCAGCGTAGCCACAGTCCAATCCGAACAGTCAGAACGTGATATTGCAGCCCGTATATCCCTCCTTAAAGCCCGAGAGGAGTCGCGGCAGGTCCCACGAAACTTTACACTCTACTTGCCTCCCTCGCTTTCTTCCTCAAAAGATGCCGCTTCCTGTATAACCCCGACCACCTCTTTGCCGCTTCTCCTGCAGCAACTTGACATGGCTGTAAGAAAGGCAACTAAAGCATATCGCAACTATGATCGTCAACACCTACCCTCTAGCAAAAGTCACGCAAAGCGACCGATGCGACAGCAAGACTACATGCTACCTTCCCCTGCCGTACCATCTCTTATCTCTCAGGCGATCAAGCCAAAGGTATGGTATTTGGATGTTGCCTCTCCAACATGGGAGGACATGCGTACCCTAGGCAAGGTATGTATAGATATTTATCGTTATCCAGTTTCGTATCAACTCAATTACAAGATCTTACATCTACATCCACTCACTTTGGAAGATATTCTGCAGCGTGACCCTCGGGAGAAGCTAGAGTTGTTTTCAAAACTTGGTTACTATTTTATCTCCTTTCGTGCCATTGATTCTGTGTCACGCAATAGAACAGAGATTAAGGACAATATAGAAGCCCTCGATGGAACCGCGCCAGATGCCGGGATTATAGGGGAGGCTAATGTATATTTGGTCGTTTTTAAGGAAGGAATATGTTCTGTGAGGCGATTTCAAGTGTTATCTCTGATTTCATTAAAGATTTTTTTCCCGACAGTTTCACTTTACCAACATATCTGGTAAGACAATCACTACTCTGTGTCCAGATTATTCCGACAGATCACTCAGAGCATACGGATCGTATAAGAAATCGCATTATACATCTCCAAGAAGTGATCGATATGACCTCAGGTTGGTATTTTGAACTTCAACAATAACCAGTGAATCACTCATCAAGGACGATAGATTGGATTGCCCACGGAATCCTTGACTCAATTGTTGATTCTTTCTTTCCACTTCTCGAAGAAATCGAGCGTGAAGTAGCAGCAATCGAGGATTTAGTGTTGACTGCAGGAGGTGGAACACCTCAACAATATGATGACACACCACATGTGCGGACCTCACATGAACTCGATGAGAAGCAATTGCAGCTGTACCCTGACATGGAGAAATACACGACCGCCAGCGTGGATGTCGGGTTTTCCTTTCAACAGCCGACAATTTTGCTTGTCTTCCAACGAATCAGGCGACTGGCTGTCATCCACTGGCGAAGGCTATGGGCGAACACCACTTCTCATCCAAGTCCAACCCAAGTCACTCTGCGACGTATGGCAAGGACCAGGAGACTTATCACGTCATTGACTCGTCTGCTGGTGACCAAGTCCGAGGTCGTTGCACAAATCAGGAAACGTCTGCTGACCGTAAATCAGCGAGATGATAATTTTGATGTGGCTATGTATATGGGAGATATACAGGGTGAGGAACTCGGGACTGAGATGTTATTATTCCACTGACCCTTGCTTCTCAGATCATATTCTTACACTTCAGCATTCTCTCGTGCACTATGAACGTATACTCAGTCAGTCCCATCCTACATATCTCTCGCAGCTCCGCACAGGGGTTGCTCTGACGAAACGGAGCACCGACAAGTCCATCCTATACTTGACAGTTGTCAGTTTGGCAGTTCCGTGTGTTCAGCCCCTGATTGGTGTGTCAATCTTTCGGCTTTCGGTTTGAATTTGAGAGAAAAGGCTCATTCCTTCAATGCAGGTCTGATGTCCACCAACATACACGTCCCAAGAAACTCTCGTTTACCCACGGGTTCATTTCATGTTTTCGGTATTATTATTAGTCTAGCTATTGGTATCCTCTGCATATACATCTCTGTTGTGAGATGGTGGTGGAGGCAAGCCAAGACAAAAATACGACAGCACAAAGTTCTCTAGCTTCAGATACAGAGATACTCGATGGATATGTGTATTGTTTGCAATTGAGTCGTTACGTCATAATGATATACATTTCGTGCTGTCAAAAATGGCTCCTAAGCTTCAGTGGTCGCAACGTCTTTTTTTGAGGCGACAAGAGATATTACATGGTCTGCATCGTTCAAAGCTTCTTGCACTGTTCAGCAATAAGTTAATTACGCCAACATTATTGAGCATTTGCAATTCACCTTGAGCCTGGAAGCGAAGTTGTTTCCGTTCAAATTCGCTGAACGTTGCACTCAACATTTCTCTTTGGCACCTTATAGTCTCGTCAGCACGCTTCAATTGCTCCGATTCTGACCGTAAACGTTCCAAGCTCTCCTCGACTTGCTGGTGTAAGGCTTCGAGGCCTAACATCTGCTCCATATAACTATCGCGGATTTCCTCCCACTTGAACCCTGTAAAAATAATGAATGAACCTTCTTATAGACTGAATTCAAGCTACTTCACACCTGAAGCCTGTACTCCACAAAAGGCAGAAGCATACCTAGCCACTTGATCATCTAGGTTATCTGCCCAGGAAACTCTCTTGGATACACTTGAGCGCTTGAGGCAGCTTGGCCGTCGACGGACCTGATGGTTGGAAACAGAATCTAGTTCTGTAGGCTTCGACGGGTCTGGCTCAGAGTCAGATGACTCAGCTTTCACTATTATAGTCTCAGTTGGGAGGGACACGATTCTCTGAGGGTCGTCAGATCGATCAAACCCTGTGTCGAGGTTCCGAATTCGGAGAAGATGAGGGAGCGGGGGAGGCGATGTGACCCTCTTCGGGGATGGAAGGGTGGCTGCAGCGGTCGGCTTGTTTTGATATGAGAGCGGAGCGGATTTCTCAGTCGACGATGGAACGGCGGTAGGCTGGAAAAGGTATCTAGGTCGTTGATCTAGTTCAACTTTGGGTTGTGCAGGAGGATTTGTTTGATTGGCCGCTGAGCTCGATTTGAAGTTGTTGATTTGCAATGAACCTTCCTGATTGACAAGAGACTCAAGACATTTTGAGCACTTGCAGGGAGTAGATGGACCCTTCTCATGCCGTTTTTGCTGGGTGCGAGCATGCTGGTCAAGAAACCATCTTTCCATTTCTCTGAGACGAAAGTCGGAGGGTGCGACTATTGTCTGAAAAGAAAGGCCGACTGTCACCCCGGAAGACCGTGTCAGGGTACCTTTGGCAAGTCTTTGGCATTTGCGTATCATTCTGTCTTTCAAGTGGCGGATCTCGAGAATGCGCTCCCAAGAGAGGGAAGATCCTTTGCGCAGTTCATAATCCTCGAGTTTAAGGAGCTGTTCATACATGTAAGCAATGCCTGGTGGCAGCAGAACCTTGGGAAAGGTGAAAACTCGATTTCTGGCAAAAATTAGTGACCAACCTTGAGTTGATTTGGGGTATCGGTGGTCTGAATATACCTCCATCCCTTCGCAGTGCGCGGATCATGGGGTTCGAGCTGACCTCGAACAGGGCTCCGGCGTATATGGTCTGGTAAAGGAGGGCGCTGCATGAAGGAAGAGGGAGCAATTGTGATGGATGCCTGACGGGTATCTCTATGCAAGAACGACCGTGAATGATCAGCTCTGCATTAGAAAGTAGAAATTGGATATTTGTTGGCTGAAGCAAGCGTCGAGCAGACCTCAAGGGTGACAACGACTCTATTCATAACACAGAGGAACAAGTTGCCGTAGTGTACAGTGCGCGTGGGAAAACCGGCTCAACAGCGGCCGTGAAATCATCCTGGAGGTTCCTTGGCCGCCTATGTCCAAGTCCATTGCCCGTTACGAAGCGTTTCTCTTAGAGAACGTCTCAACCATCTCATCGCTCGAGTCCTCTCTTCGTTCGATAACATGGTTACTCCCTGGCAGATTCAAAGACGCTGAATTGGCGTCTGAAGCCCGTTAGTTTCTCATCCAGCTATGTTCTTTGCTGTGTTGACGATTTTTAGTCACTTCCCTGCTCAATGTAATGAGCATGTATCATGACACTCTCCTTGCAAAATTAGTTGAAAGAGACAGAAACTACAAACCGCTCATTCCCCCTTCCCTCCACACCCGCTTCACCAGAGCATTGTCTGACAAGAGCAACACATACAAGTGGGCCGCCCGCACCCTTCAATTCATAAGATTCCTTGAACTTGTCGTGGAGATGGGCTTGCGTCGTAAAGTCTCCTCCAAGGCAAGGTGGAGAGGCATCGTACTGTTGGAGATGATCAAGTGAGTCCATGCTGATGCTGCATTGGATCTACATGTTAATCCTAACCAGGATGTGTCTTCGATTCACTCTCTTGTTTATCACGCGCAAGCCTCTATTGTCACCCCCGATACCCGAGCGCGACTTCGACCCAGCGTCTCCACATATCTCCACCACCGACACGTCGTCCGAGACTCCTTCTGAATCTCCTGCCATTCCTGACCATCTCAGAAATAATCACACACCTCTGCCACCTCACATACTGCTCTCACAATCAGAGAAAACACCAGAGGATTATTTGCTGCCAAAGGCGATGGCTACCTCATCTGTCAGGCCATCACTTTCCCTGGTCAAGCCTCTCTCTTCGCCGACAGACTGGATTGCAGAGTCCATCTACATCTTGCGCCCCCTTGTATATGGTAAGTGTGACAATCGTTCAACCCACGATCCTCTCCTAACAATTGATTAGCAACTCTACTTGTTTCCGATAGACGTTCAAACCGGCCTCTCGTCACTGCAATAGTCATGGAGCTATTATCTCGCAGTCTTCGCAGAACTCCACCCCCTTCTGCAGTTCTTGAACGTACAGAGTATGCCAGAAGAGACCGAGATATGTTATGGTACTTATTGCGTGGGTCTATGTGGCAGTCATACACTCGGTACGTATTTCCGTGATTCTATCTTACCACCCGCTTATTGCTGCATTCCATCTCAGGCCCAAGTTGGAAGCCTTTGCCACTGGAGTATCTCATACGCCCTTATTCAGCCTTTTTGGAGCTTTCATCCAGGATTGGATCCCTTTGATCGATGAATACTATTATTGTATGTGCTATCTCATCTTGTCTTATATGCGCCAACTTATCCTTGTACTAGACACCGCTCCATAGCTCTTCATAAATGCCATCTAGCTTTTGTTATGCTGTATCTTACAACACAAATTCTACTCAATTGTGGTTATGTCTCTGAGACAAGCTTGGGGACTCTCATGACTTCGTCTGCTAGCCTTTATTAAATCAACCAAGCCAAATTTGTTGCTTGTGTGTGCCATGTGATTTCACCAGATTGACACAATTTCCAGGATCTGCCACCGCTCACTATATATCTGCCATTTTTCAGCTTTCAATCACAACCACTATGATGTCTGACCACACAGTGAACTTGCTCCCCAATGTGCGTCGTATTGTGACAGGCCATGACCAGGAAGGAAGCTCTGTAGTGACTGGTGATCAGTTCCTTCCTTCAGAGGTACTCGACCATTGTTCAATTTTACTTCTGTTGATAAAGAGATGATGCAGCCAATGGGTACTGTTGAAGGAGCCAGGTCAGCTGCTATCTGGGTGACAACTGACTCTATTCCAACGAACGACAATAACAATCCGTCAGTCTTAGTGATTCCCTAGAGATTTGTCTTCCTGACTGGTTTCCACCCATAGTGAGGATGGTGCTACTCGCACAATTGATGATCCTGCAAACTTTGGATTAGTTCCCCCCCGTGGAACTAACCTAAGATCCACTGAACTTGCGCCTGGAACCACCACAGCAATGGTGAAAATGCTCAGGAACTAATGAATGTTGATTTGCTGACGATTTAATAGCATCGTACTTCTTCTTTGGACTACAACATTTTGAGTGAGGCGCCAGATCTTGCTCAATGAGGACTTCATTAGTGATGCTTTTTCATCAGTCCAGGGAGAACTGGTCTTGATTACAGAGGACGGAACAGAGAAGCATCTCAAGAACCCTGGTGATACGGTTATTCAGAAAGGGACAATGCATGCATGGAGAAATCCCACTAATAATTGGACACGGTGGGTAACGGTTCTGATAGCGGCAGAACCTTCCATTTTCAACGGAGAACCATTGAAACCGGTTTTTCTCCCCGCGCCTGTCTAGTTTGCGGACCGCGCGGCCCGGGGAAGCAACGCGAAGTAAACTTAGTTGTAACTAGATAGTACTCAGTAGGTTGTAAGATCCAGTTCGCCATACCAAAGACAATCAACCTACACTCAAACTATTGCAGATTGACAAAAAGTCCTCCATCGACTAACAAGGAAGCTCCTGTGATATATTTCGCGAGATCACTTGCCAAAAAAACTACCGGACCAGAAATATCATCTGGTGCTAGGAAGCATACTCAATGAATTCGATCGATAGCGGAAGGACTTTAGCTCACTTCCAAGTCTTTTGAGAACTGTACGATTGATGGTGTATTCACGTTTCTTCTCGTCAGCAAGGTCCTCTTTATTGATATTAGTGGCAATGGTACCCGGAAGTATGGCGTTCGCTCGTATGCCATATCTTCCCAAAGAAATTGCACAACTTTGCATCAATGAAAGGATGCCAGCTTTCGTTGGAGTATAATGACTACCAAGAAAGTCATCATTCGTGACTAATCCATATGAATTTCCTACCATTGTAGTTCACCTCCAACGAGCGCAGAGATGGAGGAAATTCCAATGATCGAGCCACCAGGAGGAGATTGGTTTTTCATTACATTTGCAATCGCTACCACCACTATGAGCATATGATGATTGAGTAAATGAAGACTTACCTTGTACGATGTAGAATGAGCCATCGAGATTAACCTGTCGGGTTCTCTCCCAAGTGGCATGTGGCATAGTCAGAAATTCCGCGAAGGGGCAAATACCAGCATTTGAAACAAGAATATCTATTCGACCAAACGCTTTCACTCCAGCATCAACGATCTAGTCATCGTCTCAGTTTCCTTTTTTATGGCGGGAAAGACGAGAGACGGCTTTTGACCATGGAAGAAGTTGCGGGGTCTCCAATATCTCCTGCAACCGTCACTGCTTGCGCGCCTTTGCTCTTGACCTCCTCTTGCAGGGTTCGAATCTCCGCTTCCGTTTCTTCATCACCAAAATAGTGAAGGATCAATGCTGAAGCACCGTGCTTCACAAAGTCAAGGGCACTGGGATCGTTTCGTTAGTAAGACAGGTACATTGTAGTCATTAACAGTATAGGAAGAACAACCATGCGCGCCCTATGCCCCTGGACGAACCAGTGATACAAACAACCTTATTTTCGACAAGTGCCATATAATGCTGTAGCAAATGAGAGTTGAGTTCGAGATGCCTCACTTCCCATGAAGGCCTGAAAACAGATATCGTGCCGGGCCGGGCACCCAGGGACAGATGATCCCTCACCCACAAGGAAAATCATTTTACCACCTATGACTAGTGCATGACCTATGAAATTTCTCAGGAGATTGGAGTGGGGATGATGAATATAGGAAGGGAACCGTAAGTGGAAGCCATTGTCCACTTATAAAGTACCGACTTGATCAACAAGACCTTCCAACACGGTGCAACACGAATTTCGATGGCAGCCAAGATGTAAAGCCTGATCCATACGAGTGCCATAAGCTGACGACTTTGTCCAGTTATTATGATTCTGATGCCGATCTGGAGCTACTGAAAGACAAGAAGATAGTTTTCCTGGGGTGTGTCCCATGTTTTTTAGACTCGGTCCTCTAACTACAACTTTCGTAAATCAGGTTTGGGAACCAAGGTGCCGCACAGGCACAGAATCTCAGAGATAGCGGCATTTCCAACGACAACATCTTGATTGCAAATCGAGATGATTCCTATGCGGTAAATGCGACATCGAAAGGTTTTCATGTTGAGCACGACTTCTCCAAGGCCGCCGCAATAGCAGATGGTAAGAAACAATGAATATTCCTCTTGATTACTTGAATTGAGGTTGACTAGTGATCTTCCTTTTAATTCCTGACCAAGTCCAACCTCGAGTTTTCAACAAGCAAGTCGCTCCGACACTAAAAGCAACAGCGACTATCGTTATTGCCAGCGGATACAACGTATTCTATAACTTGCTTGATTTTCAAGCGACGCAGGATGTTGTCATGGTAGCACCAAGGTAAGAAGCACCCTTGCCAAGTTAGAAACCCATTCACGGTAGCTACAGGATGATCGGGTCATCTGTCCGCTCCTTGTACGAGAGGCAGAAGGGTTTCCCATGTTTCGTCTCTGTCGAACAAGATGGCACAGGAAGTGGATTGTCTATTGCGCTGGCCATTTCTCGCGCTATTGGAGCAACCCAAGCTGGTGCAATCGCTTCTTCCGCACGTGAGGAAACAGCAATGGACCTTTTTGCAGGTAGGTCCAAGTTGCGTCTTGAGTTGATGAGATCAAGTTAAAAGTGTACAGAACAAGCTCTGTGGCCGAATATCATCATGTTATTCAGGTAAGAGTCATTCTGATAAGACCCGCCTCAGGATTGACTGAGGTTTTTATCTCTCTATGATATTAGGGAAGCATTTCACGTTCTCAAAGAAGCCGGATGTTCAGATGAAGCGCTGTGCTATGAGATGTAAGGTCACCCAATCGGTACTGATCAAAGGACAGACGCTTACAAATCACTAGGTGGATGTCCAAAGAACCTGCAGAAATATTTGAGCGAGCAGCGGAAGACGGCTTCATTCAACAAGTACATATGTCTGCTGTGCCAGAGATGAAACTGATGGTTGTTGCCAGTTAAAACATCACTCCATTGCTTCTCAGTATGGGCAACTCAGCGGAGCATTAGCTCTTGATGGAGAGGCGGCTCGAAAGCATTTCAAAGATATCTTGTATAATCGGGTATGTGGTTCTCGGTAGCATCGGCTCCGGACTGAGTTGTTTTGCTAGGTCCTGAACGGCAAGTTCTGCGAAGAATTTAGCAAGATTGAAGACGGCCTCGAGAAAAAGGGCCCAGAGAACCCTTTGAACGAGTTGTATCGCAGATCAGAGGAAAGCGAGCTTAGTCAAGCTGAAAAGCGAGTACGAGCTCGTTTGGCAAACTTATTGCAGAAGTAGTCTTAGTTTGTATGACTTTGTACTGAGCACCAAATACGAACCAACTTCATTTTGCACCGCAAACACAACGCTAATAACTTCTCCTTTGTTAACTGATACTCGGCGTCGCTTATGTCTTCTCAGAACGGTGCAATGGACGTCGACGGCTCACCACACCATCGCTCGTATGTCTTTTTGGCTAGTTCTATCATAAAAACCACAAACTGATGGTCCTCAGGTCACGCAACCTTTCCACTGATACCCACCGTACCAGAAGATCCCATCGCTCAACTTCGAGAGAAAGAAAACGCCGTGACGACGAGCGGCGCAGGAGGAGCCGCAGCAAGGAACGATATCGGGAGAGGGACCGTTCTCACGACCGACACAGAGACCGTGAGAGGGACAGAGACAGAGACCGGCGCCGCGAACGAGACGGGGAGAGAGCACACCGAAGTGACAGACCTCGTGCCAGAGGTGAAAGTCGTCATCGAGAGCGCGACCGGGAAAGGGACCGTGATGGCCGTGACAAGGAAGACAGAGACAGACGACGAAAACGTGATGATGATCTTGTCGATGCAAGCGAATACAGAGAACAAGAAGGCCGAATCAAGCGAAAGCGACCGGAGGATGAGTATAATGAATCTGGCCCAAGGGATAATCCTAGATCATCTCGAAGGGATCGTTCCTTGGACTTCAAAAACAGTGACCGACCTTCGCGCCGCCTTGACCCCAGAGACGAGTTCGACGGTCCCCAATATAGGAATAGGGACTATGAAGGCCCTCCGTACGGCACTGAGGATGAGTATAGAGATGTTGATCACCAAACTAGGAGTCCTCTCCTGCCTATCAAGTACGGCTGGTTCTCAAGGCATCATCCGGTCATACTCATTTCTTTATCTTCTTCAGGAGAGCATCTCCAGTCTACGAGCCACCTCAAGAGGAACCCTATAACCCTGATGAGCCAAAGGAAGACGATTCTGAAGCACGGTCCGTTTTTGTTTCACAGCTTGCCGCTCGTTTGACTGCCCGAGACCTGGGATATTTCTTCGAGGACAAGCTTGGCGAAGGTACTGTCATGGATTCAAGGATTGTAACTGATCGATTGTCGCGTCGGTCCAAAGGGTGCGCGATCCTTATGGTGCCTCCGATCGGCTCTAATGAGTACCAACAGCATTGGCTATGTCGAATTTAGGTCTATCGATCTAGTAGAAAAAGCTCTATCTCTATCAGGCACTGTCGTCATGGGTTTACCCATCATGGTACAATTGACAGAGTCGGAAAGGAACAAGCTTCATCCAGGAGACGGGTGCGACGATTTTAATATATTAAGAAATTCTTCTGAAAGTATGATTAGTAATCTCAATCTTCCGCCAGGCGTAAGCGCACCGCATGGAGCAAAGCAGTACGTTTTATACCTATACAAATTAGTGTCACAGCTTATTCGGTCTCGTCTTTCAGATTATATGTTGGGTCACTACATTTCAACCTGACCGAATCCGATATCAAACAGGTCTTCGAACCTTTTGGTGAATTAGAGTTTGTCGATCTTCACAGGGATCCTATGACTGGCCGTAGCAAAGGATATGCTTTTGTCCAGTACGTATACAGTCAATGAGTATCGGCCCAATTCACATACTTGCCTAGATATAAAAGGGTTGAAGATGCTAGAATGGCGCTGGAACAGATGGAAGGCTTTGAGCTCGCAGGTCGTCAGGTTTGTCCTTGTCATTCTAGAAATTTCAAATGTCGATCATCTTTGAATGTTTCTACAGCTTCGTGTCAACACGGTGCATGAGAAAGGGACAGCCAAGTATACCCAACAGGATTCCTTGGATGAAGCCGGCGGTAAGTGAAGTATGGTTTTGCCGTCGAGTAGTTGACGAACATCGCAAATAGGTGGTAACTTGAACGCTGCATCTCGTCAAGCGCTGATGCAGAAACTCGCTAGGACTGAACCCGCTTTCACTTTACCAGAACCTGTGTAAGTCAGAAGCTTCTTGTCACATTGATGGAGGCATGACCAGTCGTCTATTAGTGCTCGACCAAACATCACACAGACGATGCAGTCACGCTCTGTCTTATTGAAAAACATGTTCGACCCTGAAGAGTTTGTTCACTTGTTCTTGTAGATTTATCAAACTCTTACCGTCCTCATAGAGAAACGGAGCGTGACTGGGACAAGGATCTTGCCGAGGATGTTAAGGGAGAATGTGAGGATAAGTATGGCCCTGTTGAAGCCATCAAGGTTGAGAAAGAAACACAGGTGTGTAAATCAAAGTCTTAATTTGTTGAATGTCATCCTGAATGGTGAAAAGGGTGAAATTTATGTGAAATTCGGTTCCATCGAAACGGCCAAGAAGGCTGTCCAAGGGCTTAATGGACGATGGTTTGGTGGAAAGCAGGTCTCTGCAGCTTTCATTTCCGACGCCATTATGCAGGCCCATCAGTAGGCAATTGCCTAACATTGTAGGCTGGAGTATCCACGATTATGATCCGCTCTCACGTTTATCTATCGCTGAAGACCAAAAACAGATTTCGATTATGTTTGACTTCATTCTTTCTTTGCGTTTAATATCTTGATCCACTATAACATACAGATAACCTATTACCGAGCTGGAGCAATCCTACTGGCAAGATGCATAGGCAGGTTCATTGCTGATGCTTTATTGGACGTCTTGCCACATCCCTACCAAATAACTCTTTGCATTAGATAACAAAAGAAAAATTGCCACGTTTGCCGAGAGTTGGACGTCAACTACTCATATTAATATAACTCTTTTCTTGCCAATTATTCGGAGGTATCATCGTGATATTTTCTCTATTTGGTTTAAGCACTAATTGAAGACGTAGGGAAGTATGTGGGTAAGTATTTGATAGTCATCGTCACATCCTCTTTCAGCTATGAATCTTTGACAACGAGTGAAGTTCTAGCTTCCTAACAATCCACTTTCAGTCTTAAAAGCTTGTCATGGTATACATCAGAAGTACAGTGTCCCATGTGAGGGGTTTGATCATGTATTTTTGACTGTAATACTGTAATTCGCCTTGCACTACTTCTTTTCAGAATTTTCCGTCTCTGCTGAGTTATGTCACTATTGGAGAAGTATCGTGATAAGACTATCGACTCCTGATCAGAAATGGGCTTGGATTTATTTTCGACGGATGTGTTGTCTAGAAAAGGCAACATCTCTTTATTGTGATTTCAATAAAACTATGATACAGTAGCTGATATAAACTTCAAACTCTCACTTGCCCCAACTTCTGCCTGTATCAATGATATCTCAAACCAAGACCCCATGGGGACTCTGTGGTCAACCAAACAAAGCAGATCTTGCTCTGGAGTACTTGAATAAGCCAACTGATTCTTTGAGGACGCCTGCGATGATCATCGATCGAGCCCTATTCTCAGAAAATTGTGCCAATATGCACGCGAAATCTCAGGCTTTAGGGGCTAGATTCCGTGCGCACTTGAAGTCACATAAAGTGGGCGTCATACAACAGCTTTCTGTGCTGTTAGATAACATGCACAGACCGTAGAAGGTACAAGGCTCCAGCTCCAATCAACTGTCGACACCACACAATCCGTAGTAGTGTCTACACTGATGGAAGCTTGGCAATTGGTTAAAGCTGGTCTGGTTGCCGATTCTACTGTCAAAGATGTGAGTAACTGTACTGACAGCTGCTTCATGAATGTTGATTTCTTTCTCGCAGATTCTTTACGGACTTCCAATTGCAATCAACAAAGTCGCAGATCTATCTGATCTCTGGGACAAAATATCAGAGGATGGTGGGACACTTCGCATTCTTGTAGACCACCCAGACCAGGTCAAATTTCTTGAGAAATTCGAACGTGCTCGATGTTCACCCAAACGATGGTCAACCTTCGTGAAGATTGACGGAGGTCAGAGGTATCATTGACAAGATATTGGGTATTCGTGAATCTCATTCTTTCTCAACATGTAGACGCGCTGGTGTTACAACTGGTACACCTCACTTCAAAGAATTACTCTCAATATTATTCTCATCTTCCGTTATATCTGTCTATGGTTTTTATGCACACGCAGGGAACTCCTATGCTTCAACATCATTTTTAGAGGCATCCACATTTTTATCAGCAGAAATGGAAGCCGTCAATACAGCTGCGAAAGCTGGACTCTCTGCCCTGGCTCAATCGTTGAACAGGACAGTTCATCAGCAACCGTTTGTGCTTTCAGTCGGATCTACCCCGACTGCGCATGCGGCGAGCTCTGAGACCAGGGATATGTTGCTAGCAAGTCTTAACGGTGTCTTAGAACTACACGCTGGTCGGCATGCTCAAACAAATTCTGATCGTATATATCTCACACTATGTAGGCAATTATCCGATGCTCGATCTCCAACAACATCACACTGGGCTTGTAGACGAGGAAAAGATTTCGCAGAAAGTGCGAGCCACAGTAATTTCTTATTATCCTGGACGCGGTCAGGGGGGCGAAGATGAAGCATTAATTGATGCGGGAGCAATAGCATTCAGTAAAGACACTGGCCCATCAGGAGGATATGGAAATGTCATTGGCAAGAGTTGGAGGGTGGGAAGGATATCCCAAGAGCATGGAATCCTGACCAGAGTTTCTGGAAGTCCTGTAGAGGAAGCACTGGAAATTGGAAGTCAGGTAGAGGTCATTGGTCAACACGCTTGCCTCGTTGCGGCAGTACGAATCAGTCCTAAGAATCAATTCCTGCACTTCTGACCACGATCCTTCATAGGCGTATCCTTGGTATTATGTTGTAGACAAGAATATCGAGCAAGGTAAGAAAGTTGTTGACATTTGGGTCCCTTGGAAGGGGTGGTAGAGATTTTTGTATTCATAAGTGGTGAAACACTAGTCAGATACCTTCTAAATAGTCCTGAATCAATGAGTCTCGGACCCCGGAAGTGGCACGTGGTGTACGTCAGTCAAGCATTCGAGCTTATTGTCCACTTCAGTTCCAAGTTTGTCTGTGCCACTCACGCGAAGCTGTGAGGTTATACCGCCTTCAGTTTATTCTCTGATATGAATGAAGACGCAGAGGCGACAGAGCTTCTAGAGACCTATGGTGAGGCTGTATATTCCCCTGTTGATTAATAATCGGCTAAACAGCATATTCTTCAAAAGACTTCTTGATGAAATACATTATTATTGGTACTTGTTCTAGTATCTACTATCCAAGACCTATCTGGCTTAAGTTGTCTATTTCAGGGGAAGCTGGAACCGGAAAATCCTGCCTGCTGCATCACTTCACGCGTAATTCGTGTGTGTTCTGTCCACTGATCTTCTCAATACCACTCTCACAGCTGGAAAGTCAAAGATCACTCGCAACACACTATTGGAGTTGAGTTTTCAAGTCGAACTGTGAAGCTTGGAGAGAAACGAATCAAACTGCAGGTAAATGTTATGTAAATCTGCAGAAATACAGAGCTGAATACTGTCAGCTTTGGGATACGGCTGGACAAGAAAGATTTAGGTATGTCCTTTGTTAGGTACCAGCAACAATTATGCGAACTCTTCGATAGATCTGTCACTCGAAGCTATTATCGCGGGGCAGCAGGTGCCATCCTTGTATACGATATCACGGAGTCCGTTACCTTCGCCTCCAGGTCATCCGTCTGCTAACCCCATCATAGCCGCAATACTTTTCTGAATCTGTCTAGGTGGCTTGCCGATGCAAGGGCTTTAGGAAGCCCTCACCTTGTCGCAGTCCTTGTGGGGAACAAGTCAGATCGAGAAGAAGACCGAGAGGTAGAGTGGGCGGAAGCGAGTAGATGGGCAGCGGAAAATGGTACGCGGCATATTCTATGGTATCTTAAAAGGATGGTTGCTGATTCGAAGCTAGATGTCCATTTTCTTGAGGCCTCCTCACTGACAGGGGACAATGTCGAGGCACCTTTCCTTCTAGCAGCCCGATCCATCCTTCTGTCAATTGAATCTGGTGTACTCGACCCTGAGAAAGCTGGCAGCGGGGTCAGTTATGGTGATAGAGCCCTAAGAAGAGTCAACAGTTCTAGTCATCTCAGTTTTGGCAGCTTAAGTGCTGGCCGTAGGAAAGGTACTGTTGGACTCAAGGTTAAGTCATGGGTTCCTGGTAGTAATAGGTGTTGTTAGTAAACCCATGGGATAGTGTTGCAGGTAAGCTGTCGAACCCTTTAATGGCATACTTTTGATCCTAAATTTGAGTATGCCCAGGATCTACCGCCATTTAGACCCGCTTTTGCTAACTCCAGTCCCCTTGGTTATGCCATATTCCGTGATTTCGCCTTATCTTAGCTTCATACCCTTACTTTTTTATACCATGCTCCACCTTATGATCTACGTAAGTGTTACCTTGTTCCCTCGTCTTTCGTTTATTCTCATCAAACCAGATCTTACAATCAGACATTCATTGTTCTTTCCATACTTTATCAAAACGCGATAGAAACTCTTTAATCCTGGTTCTGTCATTGGATAATGTGTACTTACTGACCATGGACACGTGTCTATCTATGTGTCTCCCCTCGCATGGACAGCCAACTATGCCGCAGCTAAATCGGACTTCACGGAATCATAACCCAGAAGATTCATATCGCTGAATGTCACCAGATCTCGGCATGGTTGTTACGCGCGTTGAGCACTCTCGGCTATTTTCTACGCCTATGCATTCCTGAGATACTTTCTGTAACTGTCGGTAGCAGTTCGGTACGGGTTGCTCCTGGAAGTCGATTTTCGCACGCATGCTTGCGATCAAGTGACGACTTTCGGGAAAATCTTCCCCATATGCTCATCTAGATTTCATAAAGGTAGATCTTTAAATGCCTTGTTGGCAGTTCAGCTTCTCCCATCTCTTGTTTCTAAACGAACGAAGGGCATTCGGCTCTGATAACGTATCACGATTGGCAATGAGGTGTGTTCTTCTCTATAGATACGTTTCCTACTCAATTCATCTCGAACCGCGGCAAAGCATCCTGAACTTCGTATGCTGGTAAACAACTCAGAATCAAGTGTTACTTCACAGTCTAGCGCAAGCGTACTATCGACTATTTCAACAACAATTCGCAGCTCTGTACATTAAATTGGCTACTAACTTGCCTGCCCATTGTATTGATTACTCGATAGTCAGATTTCATACCCACAACGCATTTGACATCGTTTTCATCGGCTTCCTCAAACCAGCCGGTATCTTCGACCGTATCCTCGATGGATCGGTCTACCACTGCACGTCCAGTAGAACCCCAGGACTCTAATATGTAAAATTTCGTTTCCATACCCATAGAATACTTTCTCTGATGGTTTAATGCAGCATGTCTGACGTTCCAAGCACTCAAGATACTATACCAACTGTAACTACTTCGTCTGTTTCGAACCCAATTACTCGCCTCGCGACTTCTACGAGGATCAAACCCTCTTCACTACTTCCCTCCACTAATACATCTCAGAATGAACCAATTCCTGTCCTTCCGCAAACCTTGTCAGGAGGATCATCGGAACAGGCGTCCAATAGACTGAAGTCACCTACGGCTGTTGCGCTAACAAGGACTTCTACAAAAATCTCAGGTCAGTCCATCTTCACTACTTTCCTCCACCAACACATCTCAGAATGAAACAACCACTGTTCATCCGCACATCATGTCAGCAGGGTCATCGGAACAGGCGTCAAATAGACCGAAGTCATCTACGGCTGTTGCGCTAACAAGGACTACTACGAAAATCTCAGGTTAGTACATCCATGTACATTTGTTACCGGAATGTTAGATCCTTCCGTTCAGTCAAGCCTCCAAAAACAACGTTGCCAACGAGTACAAGTACCATCACCGACCAACCTGTGTCTACCTTCTCCAGTTTTGTCGCTATTTCTGTAATAACTGAAGATGGGAAGACGAGCCTTAGTACACCTGTATTCGTGACTGTGCTCAGTACTTCAACAGAACCTGATGGCGGTGTTGTGACGTTCACGCACGAGCTTGCCAATCCTAGCATTACGTCTACCAGCGATAGCCGGACTGTTGTTCCAACAGGGTAGGTCCTCGATGCCAGTCGTTTGATCTTGTTCAATGCATTTACCTGAGTCGAGGTTCTTTGGAAATCGAGGAGCCGTTGCCGGCGTCTTCACAGTGGTGGGCATCTTAGCTTGTAGCATCATCTTCTTCCTGGCTCTCCTATGTCGTCGACGTCATCGCAGAAATCGTCAAAGGCACTGGTTGGCAAGGATACAAAGCCAGCGTGACAATCCACAAATGCGTGGTACTAGCGAAGTTCTCGAGTATCAGGGGAGTACTACTCTTCTCACCCCAAGGGAGAGCATAGGACACCATTCCTTCAACTCGTTTAATGGACCCGAATCGCCCGTGCCCGTTCCGAACCTCAGGAGAGTTCCAGTGCCTATGATTGACCCTTTCGAGGATACCTCTTCTACTACGGGAATAGTTGGCTCTGGTATCGTAGACGGCCATACGCATCATAACGAACACGAGCTCAAATTTGTGTTTACGACACAATCGAGCCCTTCAATTTACCCCCCAAGTCTTCCGCCCTTTGGCGATGATGAAACCACTACCGAGGCCAATCAATCACCCATTTCTGATGATTCTTTCGATGTTTCTCACTCTAAATCTTCAGGGGCACCTCCTCGCCCTCCTCGATCTCCGCTCCGGCGAAGCGTGACGAAGTCTGACGAAATGTGCCCTATGACATCCACTTCATCTGTTTCATCAGGTTCTCCACCAAGTTTCCCCATCGTTCTTGACGCAGCGAAGGTCGTCAACAGACGAACTCTTCTCAATGTACGCAGTCACGTGAACCCTTGTGATGTTATCGTACTTGACACAACTTATATAGATCCAGCCTCAAACCAGTGCAAAGCAGTCGTCTTGATCTCGGCAGTTTGACAGAAACCGAACATAGTTGTAGGAACATACAAAATTCGCAGTCCGTTGGCCTATGTATCCTATCGTTCAATGCAATATAACTAGCAGCTTCTCTTAAATTGTTTGGGCTGCTAACAACGATTTTGTATCCGTTACAAATCCGTACATCTTTGAAAATGCTAAGTTAAAGGCATGACAAGATATTGAGAAAAACTGACGTTCGTAGCATTGTATAGGAGATTGGAAAGCCCACCCTCCGGTGAAGTTGTAGCAGTAGTATCCTTGACAACGATGCAGTCATAACCTCGATAGTAAGCGTCGACAATAGTGCCCAAGACGCACTAATTTGCCATTTTAATGTCAGTCGTGAGGAAAGCATACCGCAACGGACCTGATCAGCATTTACACCGCCAAACAACAGCGTGGTGATTCCGTTTTCCTTGAGAAAGAGATCTAATGCAGATTGAAATCCCCAGAGGCCGCTCACTCTGAACGCATTCAGTACCGTCATATGCATGTGACTGATGTTCCATACCTGTTTTTATGGATCCAGAAATCAGTACCTGCCTCCTTGCCCTTCAGATATTCATCCTGGAGTGGTCCATAGAGTTTGGAGTTGCGTTCATCTCGCATGAGCATTCTTCCGAAATCATGAGGAAGAGGAGTCCCAAGGCCACCTTGACCATTCTTTCGGAATCCGCGAGCAAGAGCTGGCGGGATAGTTTTCAGCTCATGCTCGGTAAGGCCCCAGTTACTGGCACATATCGTTAGCTTAATCTGTCCGTTCGAAGTGCTCGATCGTCGCATACACCCAAAGTATTTTGACTCCTATGGTCCTCATCACCGGCACGCTTTCCAAAAGACGATCTACACACTCAAGCCCAGAAGGATGCCTTCTCAGTTCCGGGTGAAGAAAGAAACTAATGGGGTAATTTTGTCAAATTTGCAACCAGAATCGTGTCCGTGACGCTTAATAGCTGACTTTTGCATATCAATTATGACCATAGCGGTTGACCTAGTATCGATACGGATTGTGCGTTGACCTTCTACAGCAAATTCTGCTTGTCCTGCTTGAAGAAGTGGTGGATCAAGCCCCGCAGCATCGGAAAGAGGGTGAGAACGCGACAAATCTACGAGACCCGAAGGGTACTCCACCCAGAAGGAGCCATTTCTTCCGTATTGCGTTGGAGCGGGGACAGGAGGCGTCATTGCAAACCACGAATTGACTTTTCTGTTGGGTTGGTAGATTCAACAGGGAACAAGATGCTAAGAACGATGAGTCCTCTATATACATCTTCATGACATATATAACAGGTTATGAGAACAGAACACCACGTGTCAGGCGGCTCAAGAGAGCCGCAGTAAAATGAGGAGCCTATCATTTATGTCGGTTTAGGAACACAATACGTTACTTACTATATGAAGGATGTGCCTACTCTGCATTCAAGAGAATGTCCATATGGTCATGAGAACCTGTACAAAATGCAGGCATGTAGTCCTCTGTCAGGTAAGATAGTCAAAAAGTCCAATTTTAGTAAACACAAGATGATCATAGATGAGGACTGTGATATAAATGTCGAGCACCAATGAGAAGCTATGCTTCTTGAGAGGCTTCACTCGCATCAAGGATATTTCGAACCTTGTCCAAAAGTTTAAAGGCATATCATCTAACAAATCAAAATCGACTTACTCCAAGGACAGGTCTGGAATAATCTTCCTCGTCTTTAAGGTCTCTTTGTGAAGCACGATCTGACCCCTCGTTCATCCTTTGCCGTAGGCTTGGATCCAATCTCTCGTCTCCCGCGTTTTCCGAAGAAGAGCCCTTGGAATTTTTCTCAGCTGGAGATATGTCTGGTAAAGTTTTGGATAGGACACCGAGTGGAGGGCTTCTACCAGCATCCGAGAGTCGAAGTGGACTCCTAGGAGGTGGGTTTGGCGGACTTGTAAGTACAGGCAATGACGCAGCTTGTTCCTGGCGGTAGTAGGATGCAAGGAGAGGTTCATAGCTTCCCGCAGCGGAATTTTCGTGAGTTTGCTCGCCACCACTAGATGTCCGGTCGCGATAGGGTCCACTGAGAATAGCAGGGAATGGTGGATTGTTACCAGAAGCAGCAGCAGGGACATCAACAATATATTCTCGATAAGGATTAAATGCATCAGGATCATCCGGTTGGAGGGAATCTAAGTACGTTGACGTTCGAGCGCCACTTAGAATTGTACTAGTAAAACCGGAACTAGCGCGGTTTCGCATCTCAAGTTCGGGGGAGCCGAATCTGGACCGTCGCGAACCATTCGCGTTTTCATCCTCGTCATCATCAAGAGGCGTTCTGTGAAATCCTGCAGCTGCAAGGGTGGCGGAGACCGCGGTATCATGTTCTAATCTCCGAGTCCTGCGGCGTCTGCGAAGGGCGAAGAGAATCCAAAGAAAGATGGAGGCAGCTGCGAGTCCTACAACCACGAATACACCAGCCACGGCCCCTGTATTTTGGAAGAAGCTATGGAGAGGATGAATCCTATTAAACGGAGTAAAAGTACTTGATGGATTATCAGACGCACGAATCATCCCTGGAGTTGGATTTGTTAGAACTCAGGGTTTGACTAACAGAAACTTGGGTGATAGTAACAATCTGGCCATTGCTAGTTGTGGTGAAGATGGACGTGACAGTAGTTTCAGTGAGAACACCAGAGGCAGAAGGAACTTTAGTTGTGTGCGTGGTTCTGGCTTCACAATCAGCGAGAGTACATGACGTAATCAGGAGGGACCCACGTCGGTACAATTGATGTTGACGTCGTGGCAGCTAAAGTCGGTTTTATTGTTGAACTCGTTGGCGTGGGAGGTGGCGCCGAAGAGCTTGAACTTGTTGATGATGAAGTCGTCGCTGGCTCTATTGTTTGTGATGATGTTGATTGACTCGTACTTGTCAATGTTGTCAATGTTGTCAATGGATCTTGCTTTGTGGTTAAACTTGTTGTTGATGTTGATGAAGGCAATGCTGAGGAAGAGGTAAATGAAGGTATTGTAGAAATGCTCGAAGGGGATGTTGTATGCGAAGAACTGAATGATTCAGATGTAGCTGAAGTTGAAAATACCGAGAGCGAGGACGTGCTAGAAGGCATGGCGGAAGAAGTTGCCATGGAGCTGGAGGGAAACGAAGATACACTGACAAGAGACTTTGTAAATGCAGCGGAAGGCTTTCCATACAGTCAAGCTTACGATGTCAAGTTGGACATGGTGGAAGAGACGGTCGTCAACGACGTGGTGACAGTCGTGATTTCTGACGAAGGGTGAGCCGAATTAGACAGGATGGAAGAGAGGGAAGACGTTGCGTTGGTTGCGGAAGACGGCGAAGGGGGCGTTGTCGTGAACGTCGCAGACGTTGTAGACATTAGAGAGCCCAGATAATGTAAAGAGAAGACATGCAGAAGTCAGAGCTAATTTCGGACAGCAACCGGGGATGATTGTGGGCTAAACGTCAAGGCAGAAACGTGGACTTGCCCGCTGTTGGTTGATTAGATCTCAAAACAAACTTCTGTCAGCCTACGACGACAACCGAATGTAGCAAGAACGGCGGCGAGCACGGCACCCTCGACATCGAGCTAATTCGTGAATCTATAAAATGCGGAACATTTATTATCGTCACGTGTGCGGGCAGACCAGGCCGGTTGAATGTTGCAGGAGATTGTCGAACGTTCGCCGCCGATATCTTTATTATTGCTTACGTACGAAGTAGAAGGTCTCTACGACAGCGAAGGCACTCACGACCGTCACTCCCCATTCCCTTCTATCTAACCAGGCGAAGACCTTTCTCCGTTGTTGCTTGCTCAATTCGCAGTCCATCTATCCAGCGTCATCACCCGTGCAATGGCGTAGCGATGATCTATCTGTACAGAGCAATATGCAGTCTGCCCTATAAACAGGAAACAAGCCCTCTAGCGGTCGACTCTGAGCAGATAAATCATAGCCGTGTTGAGGGTGGAGCAAGCTGGTCGTCCTTGCAGTTGATGCTTAAGACCTCGGCCAATTTATGTAAAACAACGCATCATCTGGTCTCTATGCTGCGGTTCAGGTCAAATAAATTTGTTCCCCCATCTTCCAGTATCTGCTATTTCTTGTGATCTGGTGACTTCGGCCTTGATAACTCAAGTGTTCACGTGGAGGGCAAATACACACGAGTACTGGATGGGCCAGATGTCAGCCAACAGACGGAACCCCGTCCCCCTGCCAAGGATGAGTCGAGATGAAAATGAACCGACGAAGTTACACAGCTCTTAGAAAGCGTAGGAGTGCGGGTATATCAAGGACCGTGGTTCCGAGGGTTGCGTTGCAGTGTTGATCCACAAAAGACAATCTGGTTTTTGCCCGGAGATGGAGATATATATAGGGATGTTATATAGACAGAGCAATGTCCATCTCTTCATTTCCCATCGCCTGCAATGCCCTCTTCAATTGGCATTAACTGGTCCAAAATCAAACGGCCGCAATTTGTTCTTCAGCGTTTTCCTAGCCGCAGATCCGTCATTTATGGAACCAAGGGCATCGTCGCATCTTCCCAGCCTCTAGCCACCGAAGCTGGTTTGGAGATCCTCAGAAAGGGAGGCAATGCTGGTACTGTGACTTTTGGACCCGCAATATTTGTTCTCACCTATGCCAGCCGACGCTGCTGTGGCTACCTCTGCCGCACTAAACGTTACCGAACCCAGTTGTTGTGGCATTGGCGGGTCTGTTGTTCCATAAGAAAATCATGGTTGGATTTGACACTGATCAATTCCAAGTGATGCTTTTTGTTTGTTCTACAACGCGGAGACCAAGCAAGTCAGCGCACTCAATGGCTCCGGACATTCGCCCGAGAAATTGAATATTGAATATGTCCGATCGCGTGGTCACGTTGACAGAATTTCTCTCACAGACCTGAATTCGGTTACTGTACCGGGTGTGTCCTCTCCCACATAACTATATATTGAGGCAGAAGTCTGAGAATATGTGCAGGTGCCGCAGCTGCTTGGGTGGACACGATCGACAAATTCGGCAGTGGGAAACTTTCCGTTGCTGATGTCCTTGAGCCTGCAATTAGGCTCGCGGAGGAAGGGTAATCACACACCACCCAGTTCGCTCATTTATTACTCATCTACTTCGATAGTGTGCCAGTATCAGAAATTCACAGTATTGCAGTAAGTTTCCAGCTGCCTCTGGTAGAAAGTATTAAGCAATGTCATACAGTGGCAAAGATCTGAAGTATGCATCTTTCTCAATCAACAAGTAATTTCTGCAATTGACAATTGACAATGACCGTTTTCAGGAACTCATCAAGAATGCCTCTCCGAATGGTGATGAGATGTTGCTCAACGGCAAAGCCCCACTTCCCGGACAAGTTGTGAAGTTGCCCAATCTTGCACGAACGTTCCGCGAGCTTGCAATGAAGGGCAAGGACGGGTTCTACAAGGGACGGATTGCACAAGCCATTGTCGATGTAATTCAGAGTAGAGGTGGCGTGATGGAACTGGCTGATCTGGCGAAGCACTCCACAACATTTGTTGAGCCTATCAGCTATACGTATGGAGATGTAACAGTATATGAGGTAAGACGAAATTTCGCTTCGCCCTTCGCGCTGAAGCAGTTGCCAGTGCCCTCCGAATGGACAAGGCAAGTCTGGATCTTTTTTGGACATGTTAGATTATTCAGTTTTCATGCGTGACAGGAATTACGGCATTGATTGCTCTCGGATTGCTAGAGAGCCTTCAAGAACAAGGAATTAGCAGACCGCTCGATGAAATGGAGCACAATTCGCCGGAATACCTTCACACTCTGATCGAGGCCTTACGGTATGTTAATCCCTGTTCCGAAACCCGGGTAGTCTTACCGACGGAATATTTTCGAGCCTCGCGTTCTCTGGTCTGTCTTCATTTCGAGCGCGTTGATAATCTCTTACGTGGTGTAGACAGCCAATGGTACGTGGCCGACCCCGAGGTGGAACACGTGCCCGTGGCGCAGCTGCTCAGCAAAGTAAGCTTCCCAGTGATTCTTTGAAGGAAGTTTTTGCACGGGCAATTCCTAGAATTATTTAGCGGAACGCGCGAGATTATTCAATCCAGCAAAGACGAACCCTGACGTTGTTCATGTAATTCCAAATGTGATTCAAACGGCATGATCTCATCTTTACGCAGGGAAACCCAGTTAATTCTTCCGACACCGTTTACTTCTCAGGTATGATACTTTCGCGGGTATAACTACAAATAACTCACTTCACCCTAGTGACTGACCAATGGGGTAATGCCTGCAGTTACATCCAAAGCAATTATGCAGGTTAGTAATGTTGCGAACACATCCATACATAGCTTGGTGATGTGATAGCCTCTAGGTTTTGGTACAGGAGGTAATGTCCGTGACTCTTTTGCTACAGGTTTGGTACTTAATCAACGGGCAGCTGTGCCTAAAGGTTGTGGATTCACTCTGCAGAATCGAGGCTGCGGGTTTGTATTGGATGACAAGCACCCCAATGCACTGAGGGTAAAATAAATATAATATGTTATCAGGCTTACTTCCTCTGATCATGATGCTTAGGGAGGCAAACGACCGTATCACACCATTATTCCTGCCCTGGCTACACGCGGAGACGAGATCTTCCTGAGCTACGGTGTTATGGGAGGCTATATGCAGCCTCAAGGCCATGTACAAGTGTTATTGAATATCTTGAGGGGATACACAGTGCAGGATGCCTTGGATGCACCGCGCTTCTGTATTTCTGCAGGAATGCCAGATAATGGATCGAAAGCAGGCAATCCGAATAGCGAAGTGTACATTGAAGAAGGAATATCATCAGAGACTGTAGCGAAACTTCGTGGTGAGTGCTCAAAAAAACCCAAAACCAAGCGTCCCTGACAACAAGCGCAGAGATGGGGCATGATGTGCGTGTAGTGAGCGGGTATGCAAGAGGAATGTTTGGACGAGGACAGGTGATCCAGAAGCTCGATGACACGTCGGGAAGGCTTGTTTGGGCAGCAGGCTCTGACATGCGCGCAGATGGTCACGCCGCCGCCCAAATCTAAATGGGGAATTAAATCAGAAATATAATATTTGGTTGTTCTATAAATAACTTGCTGAAACTTGTCAATGGGTGTCTACAATCCAAGTGATAAGGGCCTCGCTGACGTCTCTGGCGATGAGCACAGCACTCTCCTCGTCAATGCAGATCCTACAGTGGAGCCTCCACCTCCCTTTTCTGATGATTCTCAGGATGGGCCATCCCACCTTGTCGGTTCCGCAGCGGGTCCTCTTGAATCACCCCCAGAGTTCGCCCTCTACGACGCCGACTACTTCGAAACTAACAATGGTAACATTGTGTCTCATGACCCTCATCTCAACTCGGACGGTAGGAGCACAGTCATTCCTGCGCAACTCTGCTGATCATTGCTCAGGTGAGGCGCTGTATCGATTCCTCTTGGTACATGCCGACAAACCCCCTTCTTATCGGCTGCACTGCAGAGGTACTCATGTAGAACACCGTACGCACTGGATTACACAAAATGCGAACGATGGTACTACTACCTCGCGTCACGAAACACGTTCTGAAACTGTAACAGACTTTGACTTCTATATTGAAATAAATCCACCACATACAACCAAGCCCATACACTGGTCTGTTGCAGACATACAACCAGCATATCGTGGTCACATGGTGCGCGAGACGGAGTCATTAGGAGATACGCAGAGGGTGAAAAGTTCCGTGGAGAGGAAGTATCTAAAGTGGATCGAAGAGCGCACGGCTCGAGGATTTCCGCCATGGGCTTTGAGCTCTGATAGCTGGTCTGAGGGTACAACTGATGATGTTCTGGGCGTTCTCCAATCGTCCAAGACCGTGCGTCAATGGGCAGATGATTATTGCGCTAGCCACAAGTACCTCAAGGAGTTTGTGTATGAGAAGGTAGTGTCTGAGATATATGATTCGCCCAGCCCGTTAGGCTGACATTTGTCATATCAGGTACTCTATGGTTGGAATATAGAAGGACTAGAAAGAGTCATACGCGAATCCATCGCAAAAACCATGTATCAGGGAACCATTGAAGTGGATTTTGAACGACACGGAACCAAGATATACATCAGACCAGACAATAGATTATCCAGAATACTCTCTAATAAATGGCTCAAATTCCTGTCTATCTTACTCTGCGTATTTCCTTTTATTTGGCTTTTCAAGCGCTTTCACTCCCGGGGAGGTGGGAGGTGGGAGGTCTGTGGAGGAGCTTATGCTTTGAAACGCTGGGAAACTGCTCGTCAAGATGACGTAGTCCTCGACGACCGAGATATGTTACCAGGTTCTATAGCTCAAGCAAGAAACCAGAGGAGGTTGGTGGGCATGAGAGAGATCGAGTGGTTTGAGAAGTGGGAGGGTACTATTCTCCGTTCAGTGCGAGGGCGTTATCAATCGTCAACACCTATATTTGATACCACTGACGACTCCCGTGCTGGCGACGCAGTTTTCCTTCGATATTGAATATAATTTGGCTGTTACTTCAATATGGCTTTCCTATTCAAGTTTTGAGGGAGATTTCTTACGGCTATGCAACCAAGGGCACTTGTCAAGCAATGAAATACAAAGACTTGGTGGGATTGGATAGGTCTAGCACGCCATCCGGGGCACAGAAAGTTTATAATGCCGACTTATTTTTGATATTCGGGGTTCCTAATCAAATGGGACCCTGCGTTGTTACGGTGTATCAGGTATCTTCGGACGCAAGCAATATATGCAGTAAGGTATCAGGGTGCCGAAGGTGGGCGGGAGGGTAATAAAACGACGAAGCCAACATCGCCCTAAGTCGCTATGACTGTGTGCTAATCATACGACGTGTCATATGCGAACGCGGTGTCCGCGCGGGAACATTCTCAGTCTCCTGTGACTGAGACTTTTCAAACTCTGATTGTTCCTCGCCATCCAGCAGTGCCAAGGCAGTCTCAAGGTACCAGATATTCTTCTTGATGAAATGCACGACAACGGTGCCTCCAACACGTTTCCCTTCGTAGTGTGTTCTCCGTCCTTCTCGATGTGTCCATGCATAATCGGGGGTCATTGGGCTCCCTACCGGCATCACTGAATGAGAAAAGTTAATGGCTGGTTGGTGGCTCACACCTTCACGTATCATCGACATATCGCTTCCTTCGAACAAGGCCTCGACACTGTGCTGCACTGAGAGGTCCGGTAAAGGCGGCGCATATCGCACTCCAAAAGTTGAGACGGTAGAATAAGCCCACGCCGATGGCGTGGAAGGTGAACTACCACCCTGCGAGGATATCAAGAGATCGATAAATGCTTTGTTCAAGTAACTCATCATGCTACGTTTGATGCGAGTGACCTCCGAAGGGTACAGAAATCCATGAGAATACCTTGAATGACACGCATAAGCTTGAAAGATAATATAGACAGAAGACGGTCAACATACACCGTCCCTGATCTTGGGTGATCATAGATCCAGCATCGCTCGCTCACCCACCGGACTTCACTTGATCTGGGATGCAACCTCATCCATTTAGCCGTCTGCTTGTCCTCTGCACCCTTCGTAACGCCTTTCACAGCTGGATCCTTCGCGACCCAATCGACCAAGCTCCAGCTGAGCGCATAGAGTTCGCCAGCCATGAATTTATGAAGGCGATTTGTGACAAGATAACCCCAGTATATCAAAGGATCGTCTTCAAATCGTGACGGAGCTACAGAGGTTAAGCTAGATTTCGGAATGTCCTCCGCTGCTGAAAGCTTGACTGTTGTGATATTGGAGGATTCAGTGGCTTGTGTTGACAACATGCTCAAAGGCTCTGGCGTCTTTCCATTATTGGATTCCGATTTTTTATGGAGTTCGACTCGAAGGCGGGCTTCCAATTCTGCGAGCATGACGAAGGAGTCGTCGTCGACCTTGACGACATAATCAGGACGGACCCAGGGTTGTGGTGCACCTGTATTATGATCCTGCCACGCGTAGGAGCTATCATGTGGTGCCAACGCGGGCGGAGAGGTAGTGTGATTTGAATATGAAAATAAGAGCGGTGAGAGGGATGTGTTGTAGACAGGCGGGACCCAGGCATTGACAGCTGCCCAGGAGAAAAATGTGTGTGTCTTTCCACGATTCATATTTTCTGCAATGGGAAGGATAATTATGTCGTTGTACACTGAAGAGTACATGAGTCTTTATTGAGGCGTTAGCAGAATGTGAACAGACGCACTATCCATCTCCAACTTTATCCGCCTCTCCCAATCTTTTCGAGGTTGACCCATGATAAACCGGACAATAGTTCTTGACGTGCCAACTCCATCGTCTCCCTCACCTGCGCCATTCCTGCTTCGTGGATGCGTCGCCCAAGACGTTCGTACCAACATCCGTCGCTCAAAGCTAGAATCGACGGAAAATACCCCAAGGAATATACCTACAGGGGAAAGTGAGTCCAGATCGGGTGGAGGAAACGGCGAAGGCTTCGTCGGCGACGCGTCGACTGGATGGAAGGGATATGACTCTGACGAAGAGTACGGGTCGAATTTGGCCGTGAGTGAAGGATTAGAGCAGTATGCTCTCCATGGCAAGGCTTCTTTATCAGGATTGAGAATATAGATTAGCAGAAGTGTGAGGCAAATGGCGAAGATGGAAAGCAGAATAAGAGAAAAGATCTGTCTGGAATCAATAAGAGAAGCATACGGAGAGGGCCCACTCACGATGGTGATGGGCTGACTAGGGAAGAGGGGATGACGAACAATCCGCCGCGTCCAGCGTTTAAAAAATCTCAAAATGCGGCCACTTCGTTTTCTTCTCCGACGGGATGCAGACCACCAACTTCGGCGGTTTTCTCGCCACCAAAGAGCTCTGGTTCGGATCACGTCCGAGGAAGATTCGTTTTCGCTATCAGATGTACAAGGATATGAGGGATTGGAGGGGTAAAATTGGGGAAGCGGAGAGGTAGACCGTGAGGGCACGGGTGTCGACGTCGCAGTTGACGAGACAGACGAACGACCAGAGTGGAGGTGATGATGAGGATAAACAGGGTTCGTGTGCGGTGGATTGGTCGATTCTGTCGGTTCAAGTAGTATTCTGCCATGGCGCCTGTCCGAATCTGTGCTCGACGTGCTGTCGTAGTCGTCGAGCGAGGGTGGCTGTGGTCTCCGTGTCTTTGTGCTTGCTGGCCGCAGCATCTCGGCTACATTGAACGCCATTGTGAGTGTTCAGCCTACGTGTGTTTCGCTCCTGAGCGCGTCTTCGCCGCCGTCTCGAACGTTGTTGGCGGTGTCGATCGCTCAACATCGCCTTACATCAAAATCTGTCAGCTCTCACGTGTCCTCGGCAGATGTCGCAACCTTGTGCTTACAGGTACTCAACTCCGTCTTCCGCCTCTCACCACCGCGATGGCTATTGAGAGTGAGGCCTTGAGGGCTTATTTATCTGTTTGGGATATACAAGAGGCACGGTCCGAGAGATCATAGAGTGCCCTCCAAGACCTACCAGACTCCATCAAAAGCACTCTGAAATAAACAAATCAATCATTCCTGCTTGGCTCTTATTTGATGGTATTCCTCCTGTTCCCACTCATGATCTTAGCCCTCCTGGACAACTCGACGTAGATGTGTCATTTACTTACAGCCTGGGACTCAGACACGGCATATTAATTGGTTGGAGTAAGTCCTTATGGTTTCGGACTCCTGTTTTTTTTGAGTCACGTCAAAGCACATTGAGCGACAGTTTCAAAGCTCTTTTGAAGGCTTCACTCACGAGTACTGCTGCAAAAACAGGCTGCATGGAATCAATCTACTCACACAGCATGCCAGATGCAACTGAGGTTGTTGATATGTCTAATGATGTTGATAGGACCCAACCCGTACTAAGCACTGTTCCTCTGGTGGCGGTAGTAATTGTTTCACTCATGACAGGTGATCGTCGCGTTTCTCACGTGACTATAGTTGATTTTGTCCTCTTGGTGAAATTGGGCACCATACTACTAACGTAGCGGGAATCTCGCTTTCTAATACAACCCCTGTCCATACACTTCTTTCCAGCTCGGCCGAACCCTCATTGCATCCCAAAATGCGGCTAATTTGCGGTATTTCTCGGTTTTGCCTTGGGCGCTCTCATCTTTGAAATCTTTTGGAAGGGTCAGTCCTGCCCCAACATGTGCCTCCAATTTCTCCATTGCCGTGTCGCCATTGTCCTCATAGAGTCCACCAGACAATCTTACCAGCCTTGCAAGCCAGCTCGCAAGGTGGAGGTCTGCGAGAGAGAGTTGATCCCCTGTATTTTTCTCAGTGTTCATCCACATATCATCAGTCCACCCATGAGCTTACCAAGTGCAAACGGGCCAATCACTTCATCGTTCACCTTGTCCAAAACGCCTTTCAAACTGACTTCCCAAGACTCACGCGCTTCCGTGTAAAACTCTTGCCTCTCACGCAGCGTATCTCCAGCCAGTTCCGAGTCTCCTTTGTTACTCTTCTCATAAACCGTCAACAACAACTGCACTGCAGTTTTCTTCTCTTGCCAAAAGGCCTTCGTCTTCGCAGAAACATGCAACTTTCCCTGCTCTGCTTCAGATATGTACTTATCCAATGCTTTCTGTTTCCGTGTCAGCCCTGGAAGCCTTTCCGCTGCCAAAGTTCTGAGAGCCGCTTCATTACGTGCATTGAAGTATGTCAAGTGGTTCGGATTGCCTTCCTCGGAGTGGAGCGCGTCAATTATAGTTTTGCTTTTTGTACTGAAGGCGAACGTGGCCGGACGGAGCGAGGGTGCCGGTGCGGTGGAAGTCGTATGGGTGCGCGACATGGCAGATCGGGATTTATCGAGAAGATCGATGATTGCCTAGAATCCAATTAGCATGAAAGAGGACATGGGCAGCATGGTACATTTATTACCTCTGTCTCTGTAAGGGCCTTGTAACGGCTTTCAATATCGTCCGTCAATGTTTTCTCTAATGGCACAACTAGTGTGGGCACAGTCGCTATGTATGTTTCGTTTAACAATTTTGAATGGATTTCACAATGAAGCAGCACATACCCTTGGGGTTCAATCGAAGAAATGTTGGGTCGAAGTTCCCGCCGCTTGCTACAACCGATAAGAACCCGGAAGCAAACTTACTGAGTGAAATTTACCAAGATCGACCTGTTTCTTGTCAATATCATCGTGACCATAACCCTTTTCTTCTCTACATCAAGATGCTATAAACTCGCGACTGATGAAGAGGCGGATATCTTGAAGACTTACAACGCCAGGAGTACTATTCGGAAAAGTCAGGAAGTGGAAGGCGAGCCGATACACGGAAATACCTGCTGCACACCAGATAGATTTAGGATAATAGTATAGAACTGCTTTGGGGACTGTGCTCGCCATTGTGAGTGACTGATCTGCGATAAGTTAAGGTGCAGACCACGATCCTGCAGTCAATGACGTCACTGTCACATGACTTGCTACTACACGTGACTAATTATCGAAATTGCTGGAATGATTTATGTGTGGGGGTTCGTCTTGTTCTTGTGGATTCACTTATTCTTCAACTTATACCACCATCATGGCCACCATCAGGTATGCATCACTTTGTCTAATTGGACATCATTTAATTTCCTCCCGAGGCATGAATTCTACGAGACTGATGAAGTACTAACTCTTTCTATCTTCGATCGTGGCGCAGATCCCACCCAAGTCGATGTTAACTTTGAAGACAGGAGGGTGCGTTGTGCTCCTTTTCTCCTTCAATGTTAATCCTTCTCATTAGCTTGGTTAGCTGTCTTACACACACGGCGAAAAGAGTCTTGTTCTTGAACCTCTTAAAGGTCAAATCAATCCTTCTAACAGTACCTATACTGTTGGGAAAGTCAAGGTTGAGGTTCGCCTGGCTAAAGCTATTCCCGGCAGATGGGGTAGTCTTATAGGAGATAGTCCTGATCGTACGTCGTCAATTACTCTTCTATCACGCCTCAGTGCCTATTTCATTTTTAGCACTCGCCAACACTGCTTCTTCGTCGTCTAATAGTACCACCCGACGAGTGCAGCCGAGAAAAAATTGGGAAGGCATTACCACGGAAATATTGGGCAGCGAGAAAGAGAAGACTACAGAAGAGGATCCGAATGTCGGTGGCGACAGTACTCTCAACAGCTTCTTCCAGAAGATATACGGGGATGCGGATGAAGATACAAAGCGCGCAATGATGAAGAGCTATTCAGAGAGTGGTGGAACCACGCTGAGCACGAATTGGGATGAGGTGAAAAAGGCGAAGGTCGAGGTTAAGCCACCTCAGGGTTCTGAATGGAAGAAATGGAATTGATTTCCTAACCTGAGTCATCGTTATCTTGTATATCTTTCAGGAAGCATAGTGCGCTGTTGGTAGCAATTCGTCCTGCGTGTAGATATGCGCGCGAGGCTTTTCCATGATCTGGAATGTAAATATAGCATGTTGCGTCTTACCATCATTGTTGCTGCGACCAAGTCGAATGGCATCGGTCAAAACGCGGGACTTCCATGGCGTCTTCCACGGGAGATGAAATATTTCACGCAAGTGACAACGACTAGTCCTGAGGGAACGATGAACGCAGTACTTTTGGGCAGAAACACGTGGGAGAGTATCCCAGAAAAACATCGTCCCTTGCCTCGTCGCGTGAATCTAGTCACTAGCCGAAACGTAGACTATGTCCTGTGCGTACATTTCCCTTTCGCCTCGACGACGTTAGATTCAAGGCGCGTTGCAGTCGATCGTCCACCGATGCCCCGTCGTACCTCCACAAAGATCTTGCTTCAGCATTAGGACAGCTGCACTCATCCTCTCAGTCATACCACAGGGCATTCGTCATTGGCGGTGCCTCTCTATACTCAGAAACCCTTGCCTTGACGCCATCCTCCTCAGCATTTGTAGATCGGATTCTGCTCACGCGTATTCTGACCGACTTCAACGACTGTGATGTATTCATGCCAGACTTCCTCAGGGATGGTGCAGAAGGAGGGCTACCATGGACCCGGTCGTCGCATGGTGAATTAGAAGAATGGGTGGGATTTAAAGTACCAGAAGGGGTGCAGGAGGAAAAAGGAGTACAGTACGAGTTCCAGATGTGGACTAGGCCATTATAGAATGTCACTCCATCTCTACATTCTAACCCATAGCCTTTTTCTCTACGATCTGTGTGCGACGAGTTAAAAAAGTCATCCTTGCCGCTGGGAAGTGCGTTGAACGTCAGCAAAGCAAAGAATCACTCGTTTGGACGCACCTGTTTGTGTTTGGGGTTTTTCGAGCAGATAACATAAACCCTTCCTTTGCGTTTGACGACGCTGCACCCGTCACACATGACTTTGACGGACGACCGTACTTTCATGCCTCTCGAGAAACCCGGCATCAGGGTGGGTGTTGGAACGACATGATGGGGGTGGTGAACGGGGTGCGGAACACTTGCGGCGCGCAGTCGGGTTAGTAGAGGCCGCCCAGAGGCGAGGAGTGCACGGAGCATTGTGGCGGATGTCAGTGACGTCCCCCTAGGCTATTTTTTCCAGAGATAAGTCACGTGCATGAATAATCCATAAATCAGAGGCGGAAGCATACTGGCTGTCTGAAATCTGGACAGAGTTTTCTGTCCATATGTCCTCTGGAAAGGAGAGTGCCCCCCGTTTGGGTGGGAGTCTCGCTGTCGTCTTGTTTATCGTGATCCTTTTTGCCTTTGTGGTCGAGAGCCAACTGACGCAGGTGAGAGGTACATAGTACCCCAGACGCGCTCCTGTGCTCATCAAGTGCTCTTCCTAGTACGTTCAAACAACACTTGGGTATCGACAACCCTATTTTCTCTTGTAACGTCCTCTATCTTCAACATACCATGCTTGATCTGATTGTACAATGCACTTCAAGCTACATCGTCCACTCGTCCTTTGCACTCATTTTCCCGCTGCATGCACTCTACCTTGTATTATTCCACGGCTATACAGCTGCCTCTCTGAGAGACATCCTCCGTTTGGCGATCACGGATCACCTGGCCCCCCGAAGCCTGACCAAGTTCCCCCTTTTCCCCTTTCTCCGTTTAGCCTCGATATGCACGCTTGGGATCACCCTTCCCGCGCTCCTTTGGTTCGCAGCTATAACCCTCACATCGTAAGCCTCCTCCACGCCCAATGGTCGACATCATTCTAACGATCTTCGTATAAAGCGTGAGCGACGTCACAGGTGAGCTTAAAAAGCCTCAGCAACCCCGACATGTGTTCTGACCCTTCCGAAAGCCATCTGGAACACGAACGCGTTCTTCGCATACGTAATCGCAGTGAAGCTTTTCGGACTTGCATGGGAGCCTAGACGCCTTCTCGCCGTGGTTCTTGCGACACTCGGCGTCATCGCAGTCGTATACGGCGGTAGTATCGCAGGCGGAAGCGAAGAATCCAGCGCGCAACGGCCACGCGCTGGTGCTTCAGCAACCCAGCCCTCGGCGCCTCTCGTAGGCGATCTGTTGACGCTCGTAGCCTCTATCGGCTCCGGACTCTATCAAGTGCTCTACAAGAAATACGCCGCGCTATCGAGCGATCCAAACGACGTGCCAGAGGGTCTGTACGAACACCTTCCACACGAAGATCCGGTACACTCCGATTCGACCTCTCTCAACGCTGCGGCCCGTCCGAATGTCGTGCCGAATCCACCGTTTGGCCTTTATGCTAATTTCCTGACCTGCACCATCGGGATACTTACGTTTTTCTTCTTGTGGATTCCCATACCATTCTTGGAGTACTTGGGCGCCGAGCCTTTCAGCTTGCCATCGAATTTGATGACAGTACTGGTCATCGCCGGGATCTCATTGAGTGGAATGGTTTTCAACGCCGGGTACATGGCAAGTCGATTCTTATCCATGATAGAATATCCCTCAGTTGTATTCTTTCCCCAGGTACTCCTCGGCGTATGGGGGCCCATCATCACATCTGTTGGGAGTCTGCTCACGATCGTCATGGTTTTCATCTCAGACGTCCGTTGTCTACACTGGTGTGCATACTCATGTTGATGCCTATTTCTTGCAGATGCTATTTGGAGTGGGACTCGAGAGCTTGACCCTGTGGAGCGTCATTGGTTGTAGCGTTATCGTCGCCGCATTCAGCATCTTGGCATACGATACGTTCAAAGAATCATGAGATCTGGCTCAATCGTTCTCGACAATAGGCGTCGTGCCTGTGACCAGGTATGATTTCCGCTTAATAATTTTGGAAAAGCCGCGGGAGACCTAATGATGTAATAAATAATTGATCTTTCAAGTGCCACAAAGCATTATGGGGTACTGCGTTATATGATGCCACGAAGTAATAAGTAAAGACAGTCGGAAGAGGAGAGAAGAGAGAAAGCCGAAGAGCCGTTAGATAGCAACAGAAAAGATGAATGGGGAGCCGATATAGTATGACGTGCCGTCGAAAGAGAATAGAAATAGGATTACAAGTCCAACATCAAAAGGAAGAGCACCATGAAGGAAAAGCGGAAAAGCCCATTCTTCGGCTCGCAGTGCGTATACCACACAACCAAAGAGGCTGCGAGAAGAGTAGGAGCAACTGCTTTCAAAGCAGCGGAACGGACATGGTAAAAGGGCTTCTTGAGAAGCACTGATTCCCTGACACAAACCCATCTTTCGCTGTTGCTAAGTTGCTGTTTGCATTAGGCTGTGCGGCCCCGGGTTAGGAAACTGATTGGAAAAAGACCAAAGTAGATCAAACCTTTTCCGTTTTGCTTTAGTCATCTCCTTGCGAAGCGCGGCGCCGTCTAGGGGTTTGAGGAGTTCGAAGGCACAGAGCAAGTCTTCAGAGACGCTAGACAAGAGAGTAAACACGATGATTTGTGCAAGGGGAAGGATTGTACCTCATGCAAGCCCCGTAGTTGTCGAATTCTGGAAAAGGTTGAGAATTGGGACAGAGAGCAAGAATGATGACTTGCCACCACAGTAATTGGGTGCGCTAAAGACGGTTACTAGAGTCCGGTCATTCCAAAACTCGTAGCCGTCTTCGACGACCATGTGTGCCCTGCATATTAGATCCATGTCATATTGGACGAGGAACTCGTTGATTATCGCCTTGCCGAAACAGTAGCTTACACCACGTTCGTTTTCCTCCCAGTCTGAAGCGGTGTCAGAAGGATCTGACCATAAGAGGTCGTTGAGGAGACCAAAGTCGGGGACGTCGGTGGGGCGTGTGATTCGTTTGATGTCGTCCATAGAGTGGAGGGAGGGCGAGAGACCGCCGTGGACGCAGAAAATTTTGGAGGCTACGATGGCGGCGATGGGGAGACAGTTGAAGACGTCGATAAAGGTCTTCCAGGTTTTGATATTACAGCGCCGTTTGCATTCGTCGTAGAAACCGTATACTGGAAGGCGGTGAGAAAAAGCCGGAGAGGAAAGACAAGGCAGACCTCTGGTTACGTTGGCGCATTCGTGGTTGCCTCTGAGGAGGAAAAAGTTCTCGGGAAACTTGATCTTGTAGCACAAAAGGAGGAGGATGGTTTCGAGGCTCTGCTTGCCTCTGTCGACGTAATCGCCGAGAAAGAGATAGTTGGCGGCGGGGGGGAAGCCGCACATCTCGAAGAGACGGATGAGGTCAGAGTACTGGCCGTGGACGTCGCCGACGATCTTGACGGGGGGCGAGAGCTCGACGAGGGTGGGCTGGCCGAGGAAGACGTCGCGGGCGGCGAGACAGATGGCGGTGATCTCGTTGTTCTTGAGACAGAGGGACTTGCTGACCTTGCCGGTGTAGCCGACGTCGAGGAGGCGCTGGATCATGTCGTCGACATCGAACTGCCTGGGCCTGCTGGCGAGGTCTGACGGGGAGGCGGGGGAGAAGGCGGCGGGGTGGGAGAGGATGGTGTGGGCGGGGATGTCGAGGGGGGGCGCGGGGTCTGGGTCAGTGTCAGGGAGCGAGGGGGGCCGGGGCGGGGGCGGGGAGATGTGGGCAGGGAGCGCGGCGGCGGGCGCGGGGTCGTCGCTGTGCTTCTTGGAGGGTTGCTGGCCCATGGGACGGGGAGACTGCGGGCGGGACCGCGTCAGCCTCGAGGTCAGCGCAGAGAACAGTGTCGGCGCCAGCGTGGTCACGGTAGAGCGCAAACAGGTTGTTGTCCCTTGTTTGCTCGATTATACATCATCACTACGCTACTCTAGAACTTGCCAAACCCCTTTCCTGCCGCCTTGCTCTTCGCCACCCGCAGCACATTGAACCGCACCGTCTTCGACAGCGGCCGGCATTGTCCTGTCCCCCGTCAGTCACACGCGCACAGCACTGCACATCCACGCACCAACTGTCACCGTGTCGCCCAGCTCCACGCGGAATGCAGGCGACAGGTGCGCCGCGAGGTTCTTGTGTCGCTTTTCGTACCGGTCTGTCCGCAGTCAGCCCCCGCCACCCACAACGTCACAGTCACGCACTGTATTTCGGGATGTAGTGCAGATAGTCCCGGCGAATGATGATCGTGCGGTTCATCTTGGTCGACACAACCTTGCCCGTCAGGATTCGTCCACGGATCGACACCTCCCCCGTGAACGGGCACTTTTTGTCTGCTCCCAGTCAGATCGCCGTCACGCGCACAACGCGACTCTCCACCCACCAATGTATGTGCCGTTGATGGCCTCGGACGGCGTCTTGAACCCAAGCCCGACATCCTTGTACCACCGCTTCTCCTTTGTTCCCGCCTTCTTGCCGACTATGTCTCAATATAAGCACAGACTCCTTTCCAAAACTGTCAACGCACCGCGCGACTTGGTGTTCAGGAAGATGGGCTGCTTCTGGAAAGCCTTTTCAATCTAAACCCAACCGTCAGCATAGCACCTCAGAACTGCAGTCGCCACGCACTTGTTCCGCCATGGTAGTGATCTTGAGGACGTTGACGGCACCGGTGCTTGAAAGTTTCGCTATTGACACTTGTTTGGACCCTGCGAAAGCCGTAAAACTGTACAGTGCCACTCGGCATTTTCCGGGTCGTTCGTAGAAGGAATTCTTCCGCAGCGTTTCCGCCAGAGAAAAAACGACAAACATGCCATCTATCGCACATATTTACGAGGAAGAAAGGCTTGAGACATGACCTCGAGGTAAAAAATTGGCAAAATGGCACACGCCAAGGCATCGATCGACTCGCACGTGAGGTCACGACATGAACCGTGCGCGACGCGATGTTGACTCATGTTTGCCACCCGCGTTCTGCTCGTACGCATGTCCATGGGTAGACAGCAAACTCTTGGTCAGTCTTCGACTCTGGTGACGCGACTATACTGACACCGTGCCACCAGGGAAATTCTTTGAGATGCCTCCATCAGTAAAGCAGCCGCTTAGTCAGTCCAGCCTCAAGGAAATGTGGGGTGGCAAGAAAGCCAAGCAGCAGGCCAAGGTAGAGGATCCCATCATTCCCGTGGCTACGGACTTGGAACCAACTCCTCAAGGTCCGTACTCCTGCACCCAGCTGCATCATGGCTCATTGCAACCCATAGTGGACTCCAAACGAAAGGCAGTCCTAAATTCAGCCGACAGTGAGCAGTCTTTCAACCACCCCAACCGCACGTGCTTTCCTTCCTCGTAGACGTTCATAGGACCAAGAAACGAAGGATAATCGAATCAGACGACGAAGACAATCCTCCCACATCAGGCAAGTCACGTCGCTGAGCGTGCTCTTTCCGAGACCATGATTGCACACAACAGGTCCTCCACCTACCTCTTCTCCACAATCCAGGTCTTCCTCGCCCACACTCCCAGCTCCATCCTCCCCCAAGCCAAAGTCCAAAGGCAAGGCCAAGGCCGCCGCCGTCACTCTACCAGATGCCGAGGATAGCGTCACTGCGAGCAGTGCCGATGAAGGCAATGAAGATGACGGTGAAGATGAAGTGGATCCTGTTGATTCCGATGATGAACTTGACACGCAACGGCAACAAGCCGCGTCCAAAAGGCATGCCGACTCTATGATGCCGGATTCATCCAATTGATATTCTTCAGTGCCGAAGCCGCTCTCGCCAAGAGAGAGGAGGTTGATATCAAGGGTGGTTGGAAAGTCGGGACTCCGTTCGTTCCTTGCTTCCTACGCCCTACTTCCTACTCACAAATACCTCCAGAGTCCCGTACGCAGCCCTCACAAAGACATTCTCGCATATCGAATCAACGACAAAGCGGTTAGAGAAGAATGCATTTCTCACCAGTTTTCTGCTCCTTGTCATCCAGAGAAGTGCCAAAGGAGATTACAACAGCCTTCTCCAGGCAGTGTATCTCTGCATTAACCGGGTATGCCGCCTTTGTCCGCCAGTCTAGGCCTCTGTCGACTTTCTTCAATTCACAGTTGAGCCCAGACTACGTTGGCATCGAACTTGGCATTGGCGAGAGCTTGCTGGTCAAGGCAATCGCCGAATCAACGGGTAGAAGCATCGCGGTCATCAAGGCAGACCTCCAAAGAGAGGGAGATCTCGGTCTTGTGGCAATGGCAAGCATTCTAGGGCTCGGACGGAGACCATTCATTTAAACACCACCATCTAGAACTCTAAAAATTCCCAAAAGACATTGTTCAAGCCAAAACCGTTGACTGTTCCGTTTGTCTTTCAAAATTTGAAGGATATCGCTCTCACGGTTGGTAACTCTGTGTGTCGCGTTTTTCGTCTGTCTTGCACTTTGTTTTGATTTCCCGTGGTTAGTCACAAGCGAAAAAGGTCGCGATTATAACTAAACTTCTCGCCGCGTGTCAAGATTTCGAGGCAAAGTATATTGTCCGAAGTTTGGAAGGCAAATTGAGGATCGGAAATGCGGAACGTTCTGTCCTTGTTGCACTGGCGCATGCTGCTGTCCTGGCAGAGCGAGAACGAGGTGCGGTGTTGATAATTGCGACAATCACTTACTCAACTGACGATTTTTGTCCGTATTCTAGTCGGTAAGAAATGGAGTCCAGAAAAGTTGGCTGCTCGACTCGAGGAAGGCGCGAACGTCATGAAAGCAGTGTACAGGTGCAAGATACCTTGCTCTCGGCTGACTCGTATTCATTCGATACAAACAGTGAATTACCGTCATACGATGAAGTCATACCTGCTTTGCTCAAGCATGGCATCGACGGCCTCCGTGAACATTGTAAACTTACGCCTGGTGTTCCTCTCAAGCCGATGCTTGCTAAACCAACCAAGGCAATCGGCGAGGTCCTTGATCGATTCGAGAATAAACATTTTACTTGCGAATACAAATATGACGGTGAACGCGCGCAGGCTCGTGGATCTCTTTGTCTTTGACTTTTCTTCTGATTAGTGTATTACAGGTGCACAAGCTTGCGGACGGCACAGTGGCTGTTTTCAGTCGAAATTCAGAGGATATGAGTAAAAAATATCCTGATCTCGTGGAACAGCTTCCTAAAGTTTGTCTATTTTCTACACATATACTCTCTCTGGCTCACTAGTCTTGTTGGTAGTGTATCAAGGATACTACTCAATCATTTGTCTTGGATGCGGAGGCTGTTGCAATTGACCGGACAACCGGAAAACTCATGCCATTCCAAGAACTGAGCCGGCGAAAGCGCAAAGATGTCAAGGTCGAAGACATTCAAGTCCGCGTCTGTCTTTTTGCGTTCGATCTATTGTACCTCAACGGAGAGGTATGTCAGGTATACACTCTGCTGGCTCATCCAGGTCTTATATGTATGGTACCAAGCCGCTCCTTCAAAAATCGCTCCTTGAACGCCGAAAACTGTTGCGGGAATACTTTACTGTTGTTCCAGGAGAATTTAATTTCGCCAAGTCGTCTGACAGTGAAACGACAGAGGAGATTCAAAGTTTTCTGGAGGAAAGCGTGAAAGACGGCTGTGAAGGCCTCATGGTGAAAATGTTGGAAAGTGACGCCAGTTTCTATGAGCCTAGTCGACGGAGTGTGAATTGGTTGAAGGTGAGTTTTGTTATCTTTTCTCTCCGCAGTTGATTGAATGGCCCGTAGCTCAAGAAGGATTATTTAGCTGGTGTTGGGGATTCACTTGATTTGGTCGTCGTCGGTGGTTACTACGGCAAAGGAAAACGCACCAATGTATATGGTGCTTTCCTCCTCGCTTGCTACGACAGCGATTCGGAAGAGTATCAGACCATATGCAAAATCGGTACCGGGTTCAGCGAGGAAATGTTGCAGTCCCATTACGAGACTTTGAAGCCTCTTGAACAAGCGAAGGTTCGAGGAGATGTCAAAGTTGGTGGGGCGAAACCCGATATCTGGTTCGAGCCAAAGGTGGTATGGGAGGTTCTCACAGCAGATTTGAGCTTGAGTCCCATATATACTGCAGCTCAAGGATTGGTGAGCATAATCGGTCGTTTTTCTACGCGTACAAAGCTCAGTAAATAAACAGGTGGATGAGAGAGGTATCTCACTCCGATTTCCGCGCTTTATCCGGATACGAGACGACAAGGACGCTGATGATGCGACTGGCCCGGAACAGGTGTGTCTGGCATCACAAAAAAGCTGACGGGGACTCATGAGGATAACACAGATAGCTGAAATGTACGAGCGCCAAGCGCTTGCTCAGAGCAGTGGGAAGAAGAAGAGTGGCGATGCGGATGATGGATTCTGGTAAATCCAAGGGTGATTCGCCGCATAAATGTACGTATATACACAGATATCTAGATATTTCCATCTCTATATCTTCCGTCTGGACTGAAATTAGGTGCTTTGCGTTCCAGACAAAAGTCATGCAACTAACTAGTTACTTCTCGGCATTCTTTCCTTCCTCGCGAGCAGCTATTACTGCTGCCGTGACCTTTCCCGGAGTAGTCACATCATCTTCCTTGTTACCTTCTAGAGCCAACTTCTTTTCACGTCCCCCGTTGTACCAGTAATTGTAGAATCGAGCGTCTTGTATACTTTGGGCAGTCGCATTCGTGAAATGGCAAGCGAACAGAAGATAGTTTCGAGGTTGTACTCGCCACGCTAAAGATGACACCTTGAGCATTGTCTAGGTCGAGAGAGGCTTTTGGGACCAACCAAAGCGCATGAAGACCATACTAAACAGTCGGAAAGGTCAAGAAAGCACGATGACGTCCGCACTGTTCAGACTCACGAGTAACACGCGAGAGCTGTAGTCATTGTACCAGAAATGACTTCCTCGTCTTTTCGGAGATCAGAGAGAGCGGCCAGAGGCAGTCCCCAGTTAGCGACCTGTTGGATGGTATATATGTTCAGTCGCAGCTGTAGCAGACAAAGTCATGCACAAACGGGTCCCCAAAAATGAGTGCCTGAACAGAGGATAAGAGGTCCGGGAGCTGGTCAGTGGTTGCAGAACTCACTGAAGAAATATTCTCGCGCTGCTGGAGAACGTAGCCATGTAAAGAAAGTTGAAGCCATTGGACGCAACGAACGGGGTGCTCAGAACGTGGAAAATTATGGATCACGTGTTTCGTCAAGCTCGAGGACAAGGTGGATGGGCCGACAACCTGTTTGGAAATTGAACGTTCTAACGCGAAAGACACTTGGTCTTGTTGCAATATATGGGATGCTTGACAAATCCGCTGGAAAAGGAAACTACAGTCACGTTGTCGGACCTAATTTTCTGCTGCCCTCGTGTTCGCAGGGTTGGCCTTGGACGAATTCGAATCACCACCCGCGATGCAGCAGCCTTACGGAAGTTATCCTTATTACGGTCAGCAACAATACCCACACCCCGCATACGGTGTCCCTGGCCCCAGTAATCCGTATCCTTCCTATGGTTATCCCCCCTTTGGGCCTCCGCCACACCAAGAAGCACCATTTGTTCCGCAGGCTCCACCCGGCTTTCAGCCTCAGACACCACGTCCGAAAGCACACCGCAGAACAGCGACTACCACAGCCGCGGTCCCGTTAAAGTCCGCTTTGAAGAAACCCGCGAATGAGGGACTCAATCGACAAGCGACATACCCTGCGGCAGTTTCTAATCATGTATCGCGACCTCTGTTTTCGAATGACTACAAGCAATATACCAGCAATTATAATCCTGATGATTTCCGTCCCCGTTTGTTTGGTTCTTTCGTTCTGTATGCTTCCAAGCCTGATAACGACAACTGATGAACAGTTCACATGTTCATGTCATTCATTGGAAATAACGAGCTACGGGTAGAGAATATAATGGAGCCTGGTCTACGGGAGTTGAGACAAACAATATTGCCAATGTGGCCAGATGGAGTCGACCTGGATGCGCAACATGGCCATGATTGGACCGTAAAGTTCAGAAACAATCCGTGGAGCTTCCACGGACCACACGTGCCAAAGTGAGCACCTCATTTGCAATTGGCTCTTATAGAATTGCTGATCATAGACTTGCAGAGCTTGGGCAATTATCGTCCAGTTATTCACTCTATTTGCTCGTCGGGTGTGTATCGTCCCTCTCTCAAGATTCGCTATTGTAACCAAAGGTACAGGGATTTTCTTTCCAAACAACCATGAATTTTGGAAACTCGGTTCGTATGCCAACTTTTTAATTTTGATGGATCTATTCTAATAACAACGTTTAGGTACCTCGTTTAGTCTTTGAAGTCACTTCAGAGGATCGAACGTCACATTTCTTCTTGGCCTATCTTTCGCGTGGCGGAAGGCGTCTGACATTGATCAAGCCTCCGACCCTTATAGACGATACTTTTGGCCACCAGCTCAAAGCTGTCTTGCCTCGCAAGGTTGATGAAAACATCATAAACGATCACCTACGAGTCTTTGAAGTTAGAGGTAAGAATTCTCGAACTGTCCATATTCCATGACTTGAAGGTGAACAATGTTTTCAATCTAGAATCTAAAGTAGCACCGCAATTCTTCCTTATGCATGTGTTGAAAATTCTCACGGAACTTGGCTTCAACCTCGCCACAGGCTTGCCTTTCGGACGAAAGGGTCCTTTTGGCCTTCTCACTGGTAGAGAATTATTGGTCTTTCGAGGTTCTGCCCCTATCGATGCAAAAAGCTAAGACCATTACTTACCAACATTCGCAAAAAATCCTTTGACACTGCAAGAACTGATGTTCGGATTCATTTCTAAGTAAATGATCGTTGTCCTACGACTCCTCGTCGATACAACGAGATGTGAATTGGTCTCTATAATCAATTCTGACCATGAAAAATAACCTTTAAATCATCTTGATAACCCTGCTGCCATCGACTAACCCGGCTAGGCTTTTCGCAGAAACCTTACCGTCCACCCCTTTTCTCTTTAGAAGTTCATCCCACCAACCAAAGAGGAAATCACGGGCAATGAGCTTGAACCACGGAGTAAAAGTGTATCCTAAGCGATCATAAATAAAAGTGCAGGACTTGGAGCAAGACCAAGATTGCTTATACCTTCTTCCCTGAACATTGCCTGCAGCTCTTCTTTATCGACATACTTGTAGGCTTGTATTTCGTTCAAATTTGGAGTAACTGTGACATCGGCAGTTAAGAAAAGGATGTAGTCGACTACAAAAACATTAATCAATTTCAAAACTGTGTGTCTCGTGGTTACGACGTACTTTCATGCTCGCCCCACTTTCCATTTGACGGTGCAAGATAATGAATGCGAGTCAAGTATTGGAACATGTCAGTCGGCGTTTGACTCTGTGGAATACCTAGCTCGTGCTCAAGCTTGCGGGATCCAGCCGCCTTTACACCAAATTGATTCTCTTCGATTTTCTCCGCCTCAAAGTCATCTAGAGGATGAGAGCAGCATGTGTTGGTCCACATGTCCGGAAAGGTGATCTTTTGTGAAGCTCGTTGTTGAAGTAAAAGCTTTCCATCCGATGGTCGGAAGATGAAGACAGAGAACGCTCGATGGAGAAGGCCTTTTTTGATATTCTCCATAAGATGACCTGGAATAGGAGCTTTCTGTTCATAAGTTCAAAAGTACGAGAAAAACACACCGACAGGTTTTCTTGTCCATCGTGCCAATTGCGTTGTCTTCCTCGTCGACGAGTATACATCTCTCATCCATAAGCCGAGATTGCTCGGGGTCATAGCTTGACAAGTCAATATTAGCGAGAGCTGCTTTGGCTGCTTGAACGGCTGGAGAAGACATGTTGTGAAGGGGTCGTAATCGACTTGGAAGAATTCGCCACGATGATGATGTGAAAGAACGGGCGACAAGGAAGGGCCGTAGAAAGAAAGACAGGATGACAAAAGTTCCACCTCTATATGTAGGTAGATATCGAGAACCAAAACCGGAGATTGTCCATATTTTGATCTCCTGTCAACCTCCGAATCATTCGGACTCTGAAATTGCCAGGTATAAATCAGGACAGGAAGGGCCGGCTCCCCGGTCCGGGGCTTGCAGGTTAATCTCTCTAATCCTCTAGAACACCGGTTTTCTGAGCCCCATCTGTGATGTTGCAGAGTAAGATGGATTACCTTCCAAAACCCTTCAATTATAATCGTCCATTATCTAGCCAGAATGGGGAGATTAGTGCCATCCACTTAAATCATGACTGTATATAGTTTGTCTGTCCAGTCCATAATTGGCTTGGAGCAGGATATCTGCTTTCTAAATTAAGAAGATAATATGTTCCGGTGATATGGTAATCCCGGTCAATTTGAACACTGGAATTGATATGTATGACGAGCAAGTTGTCAGTGGCAATGTGGAATCCCACTTCTCTCTCCCTTCCACCTGCCCCATCAAGACAGGCATAAAATTCAATCTTTTCCCACTGGGACCGGCTCTGCAAGCTCTCCCATACTTGGTACTCCATCATATGTAAGTCCGCAAAGCGAGGTACGAGACGCATGCGGTACGCGTTTTGTGACGAGAGTAGTGGTCACCCCATCATCTGGATACCCTTGTAACGTTATAGCTCTCCCATACTTGGTACTCCATCATATGAGAAGCCGCTCGGGTCACGTTTTCGTCACACCTCAAAATACATCCCTCGCCATCCACAGCGATCGATCGCGCGGAAGGACATTGTCTGAACCTTAAGTTGAACGACAAGCGTCTAAATGATCAGCAGTACTTGGTTCGGTTGTATGCCGGGGCTAGCCAGCTTCACACATAGCCCCCACCTATCAATAAATTGGAGTTATCTTCCAGATTCCTTTTTCCTGTAGGATGTAATCCTCACTTAAGGAAAGAGCCCGGAACCTTGATGTACTCTGCAAGAGAGCCTACAAGCGTACGTACGCAAACAGATCAGCGGGGAAGAAAGGAGAACCCCGAGAGATCGGCGGCGGATATAAATGAGCGGAAGCAAACACGGAGTCCAAAGACAAGTGCTTTTGCCGTAACGTTTTTAAGCCCCGCGAAACTGATAGGCCTCAGCATCTCTTACTTCCGGTCGATACTTATGTCCTCAATGGTTATCAGCATTTGAACTCATCAATTTTCCCGCCACTCAAGACGAACAGCAAGTACGTTCACCCAGCTACTCAACGCAAATCAGTCCTAGCTGATCAAGTATACGACAATCTCTTCACAAATACTAATTTGCGCAGCTTGCTTTTGAGCAATGTTTTTCACTCCTGAATTACTTGCTAGCCGTGATAGTGGCTTTGGCCTCCTTTGGTTAGAGACAACCTCACTTCTAATCTTGTGAAGTTATGCCCATCAGCATCTGTCTTTAGGCTTGCCGCCACTCTTGGCTCTAAATCGGTTTTCAACAAATTGCCCAAACGATCTATCCTTACGGCTAATATTGCTCAATTATGTGACTTGATTGCTGAACCTTTAGAACCTCTCGCTTTGAGGTTGTCTAGTAATCTTCTTGTTGGAGTGGCACGGTAAGGCTGTCCTACTGCCCGCTAACAAATATGAATTTATCAAGCCAACATTATTTCACCTGGCGAATAGTATATACAAAGGTGCTTATGTCTTCCTTCAAGTCAAGTATCTAACTGATTCATATGACCACAGTCAAGCAAGACATCTTTATGAATGATGTAACAAGTTGTTTCGCGTCCTTGAAGAAAGTTGTACAGGAATTCCGGTCCGATGCCGTTTTGGATGCACGCCTCCAAATGCTTCAATCGACCGTCCGGTTAGTCAGTACTTCATGGGAACGAATCGATAGAAATAAACGACCTCCTGCAGCCCCTCTGCTATTACTCTGATTGCTAACCCCAAAACTACTGTTGCTATTGACTTTGATGCGCTTGTTGCAGTATGTGCTTCTCTTTGTCAGTACCGAGCACATTATTGATTTGGATCTCAGGACTGGGATGAATACCTGAATATCGGTAGTCGGAATTTAAAAGATTTTGTTGCTTTTGACTGACGGTTTTTGCAAGATAAGCGCCCGGTGGCAAGCGGTAATGATGACGAGGACTTCAATCCTGTAAAATCCACCGCACGCAGGAGACGGGAAAAAATTCAAGCCAATGCTGCCTTTCAAGCAGAAACTCCACCAGCAGAGTTGCACACACTCACGGAACATCACGACCACGTTCTGTCCGCTTCTTTCGATATTTCATACCATGGTAGCAGTGGTAATGACGTTTTCGGCCCGTCGTCATCGCAGGCTATAGATTGCGGGTTTGACGATAATTTTTTTGGGCTCTCCGATGGTCTTGATGTCGCAGGACTTGCTGATGAACTAGCTCAGGAGCTTGGTTGGGCAGATTCTACCAGAGCAAAAGAGGAGTAAGTTCACACCTTTCTTCCGATGGGCCAAAGTGATGACGATGGGATCAGCTTCAACCCTGAAGGATTTGATATTGACCTGCCTATGGATATCAATCTCGGAAATGCATTGGAGATAAGTTCCAGTTACGGTGCTCCAGCAGAAGACAGAACGGAGAAGAAAAAGTTGAAACGCAAGGTTGATGCTCGACACATTTCATCAATGTTTTCGCTAATTTTTGTTTTTCTTGTCTCAAACGAGAGGGATCCACTCTCACAACAGGGTTAGTTGAGTAAAAAGTTATGGAAAATTTTCGAAAATAAGTTTTTAACAGAGAATATGCCTCATCCGCCTGGTTTGGAACGATGTCAATCACCCTTGAGCTCAGCCACTTCATTTTCACGCCTACTATTGACTCAAGATGATGGATCAATCCCTTTGCAAGATATTTCTTTAGAAGAACGCAGCCGGGCCAACGCTGATATTAAAAAACCGAAGAAGGTTGCACGTTTGTTACTTGACGCTCGAACGGAGCTTACTGATGATGAACTCAAAGTGAGTGGTAATTTTATCTGAAGGAACAAAGTGTCTCATACCTGATGAAAAGACCGCACGGGCTCACTACCTACAAGCTCAAAGCCTGTTGCGTCATAGTTTTGAGCAGAAACAAAAGGGAAGATATTCAGATAAAGCTCTAGAAGAGAAAGTCTGGGGTGTGCCTAGCTGCAGTACGTCTATTTAGACTCGTCTATGTATGAAAACCTTACAGAAGTCGTTATCAAAGTTGGCGCACCGGCATTGGCAGACTTTTGGCAAGAGAACTTCAAGGTCCAAGTTGAAGCGAGAACCGGCAACCTTCACATCCTTCCTGGTGGTACGTCCGCCATTGTGCTATGAATTCCCAGAGCTGATAGACCCATAGGTGATGATTCTCCTCACAAGCGCCGGAAACTTGAGAGAAGAATTGATGCGGATGGCCTTTCTGGCGCAGAACGGCGGTCATCGGAAGGTCTTACTTTGCAGACAATGTACAACGGTCCAATAGCTGAACATGAAGGTATTTAACCGCTCTTGTAAAAAGATTGGGTTGACCATGATTATGGACAGATGCGGACCTTCTAACGCAAGACAATCTTCGCTCCTCTGAGGCAAGTATGACTCGCATCCCAGTCTGCTGCTTGCTCATATTATAAATGAAGGAACCTGGTCAAGGAAGACGGGTTTCTCGTGACGCTAGCATGACTGGAGACCTGGGCGTTGAGTTTGGAACACATGTTGCAGACCTTGGATCGCAAAAGAGTTCCATGTTCCCGTGGGACAACGCAGGTGGAAGTTCATCGAGTGGAGCGTTCGCAATGGCTGAGAGTGATCACAACATGCCGCTGGACTATATTGATGTACGTATGCGGGGAAGCTCTCAAAGCAGAAGAGATAGCTCTTTGGTCCCTAGTCAAGGAGGTAGTCTCACCGGTGGTCCTGGTTTGTCTCCGGCAGGCGTGAAAAGACCTCAAGTTCTTGATGAAGATTATGCATTCGAAGGTGACTGCTGTCAGCTTTGAGTTGGCCATGAGTAACGTCATATTTTCAGTGAATCTCCATGAGAAGTCTGAGATCATCGGATCGCCGAAATCGGACATGAATCTAATCAGTCTAGAAAGAAATTCTTTCAACTTCTTAGAGTAAGTTAACTTGTTTTTCTTCATACGGTGATGGCTACTGACGATGAACTAGATACGTCAAAATGCAGTCTTATTCGCTACCTTCGTCCGTCACCAATTTGACCTTTGATACCGTGGTGCCTCAGGCATCTAGTACTCGGCATGTCGCAGCTTCAGCCTTTTATCACTGTTTAGGTGCGTATCGAACCTTTCTAATTTACATGTTAGTTAGGGGTCTATCTCTTTTCGAATGTTTCAACCTCTGTACCTGCGGTCACTGAAAAGCGTTGGTTGTTGCATTGATTTCTAGTTCTCGCCACCAAAGACCTCTTACGCCTCAAACAAATTGAAACTCATGGGCAGTTAATTATCACTGTATTATGAACAGTCAAGACATCGACCATCAATATCGAGTTTCATTCATGTTCTTATGACCAATTCCTCTCACAACACGCATGAAGCATAGAAATCACTTAACCCGGACAGTCCATTCTCTGTACTGATTTGTACTATAAATGCAAGATGTACCCTCATGCCAATGTAAACCTAGTTGCTTTATTGCATACCATTTGCATATACTTGTATGATTGTATGCAAATGTGAATGTAGCAGTTTGAAACGAAGATAGATATCATCTAAGGTTCGATTTCATACAAAACTGTCAACTGACTTAGGATATTCACTCGAGGCGTTTCAACTCAAATTTACATAGTTAAATTTGATGACTGACCTAGCAGTCAAGGTATGATGAGTTTCGTGGTACTTGGATTATGGACAAATCAGTTTCGTGACCTTTAGATCTATGTACATATAGCAACAAAATCAATGATTTCTCAACAGAAGATCCGTTCAAATAACTACAAGTTACAAATATCATAAAAACCATTGATAGAACAGTACAATTGGGGAGAAGGGGTCACATGTGATGCGTAGGTGGATAGGGAAGATGTGTTTGGACGGAATTTGGTTATATTAGAATGCGACGTAGACTTCCCAACAATCTCCCAAAACAAGCATCACTCTCTTATTGTATCTGGAGAATAGGACGGAAGACCTGAGGATCGAGATATTCGCCTTCCACTGTTCAAAATAGACAGAAGTGCGTTACTAGCCGCCGGTAGAGCTTGTGTTGGCGTATACGAAGGCATCATTGATGCAGAAGACAAAGAACCAGCAGACAAGGTGTAAGGCAACTGTGATGTAGAGGGCGAAAGGTGTGACCCTGGAACCATGGTCCGGTATGGTGTAAGCAGAGAGTTTTGGGATGAGGGTGCGTAATCAGTGTGAAGCATGGTCGGTTTCGTCGACACACCGTTCATGAGAGCAAGTAACTGAGTTTGATTCATGCTCGCATTACCTGTAATGTTTGTGTTTGTCTGATTAGTATATGCAAGGCTAGTTCTTGGTCGTCCTTGAAGGTCGCCGTCTGGACTTGTATGCAATCTGGTGGAAACACCCGACAGTTCGACTGATCTAGAGGAATTCATATTGTGTGAGGTGATAAATGAAGGTGGCGCTGAGCCGGTAGACTCTGGGTATCTCAGAGCGTCTACATGACTTCGTGGTACCAGAGAGGACGGCCGTGCAGTCGTAGCAATTATAGGATTTAAGAAGTTGTCGTTGATGATAGCACCATTCACAGCGGCTGTTTTATATGCCTCCTGCATTCTCGCCGACTCGTTGGACACCGCATCTAGAAGAGCAATGTGCTGCTTGAATAGGTTACCATCAGAGATAGAACCCATGGTTGAAGGCGCCTGTGAGAAATTTCTAGGAACCTTTGGAAGCTGAGGCACTGAAGACTGTGCAAATTCAACAGCTGTCGCAACGGATGAGGGATCATCAGGAATCGATAAGCGCGGTACCGGTGATAGAGATGGTACAGGTGTAGGAGGCTTTGCGGAAGAAACATGAAAGGTAGCTGCTGATAGAGTTTCCTGAGGCGAAGTGGCAGGAGTTGAAACAGTAAGGTCAATGTCTTTGAGATGTACAATAGAAGGCGTATTCGATGCAGAAACCACGTTCAGGGTTTGAGTATCCTTTTTCAAAACTGAATCAGCAAGCGCAGAGAGTAAACCAGCAAAATGAGGGTCCATCGTCTCTTGATCTAGTGATTGTGCAGGAAGTACCCTTGCCCTTGAAGTGTTGGAGCATTGAGATAATGACGTTTGTATTTCACCGTTTTCGGCGGGTGACGAATGGGAAATCGACTCGTGGACTACATCCTCAACAGCGGGATTCATCGGCACACCACGAGATACAGAAGGTTGGTCTTTCTTCGACTTGAGGATTTGCCGAGATGAACGTGGTTTATTCGCGTGAATGAAGGCCTTGAGAGGACTGTATGGTGGATAATCCATGAGTTTCCCGAGTACATATTATGCAAATGACATATACCCGATGAAAGGTGAAATGAGATAGAATCTACCAGCCGATGTTTTGTTTCGCTTCCATGTTGGTAAGTCGGCCAATCGGAACCACTCTATCTTCTATTGATTGAATGTCGATGTCAGACGTTGAAGGTCATACCGTTGTAACAGCTATCTTACGCTAATCTCTTTCCTGGTCTTTGTTTTGAAAGGGTAATTTTCAGGCACTCCAGGCACGATAAAAAGAGATATCTTCTGTTCTCTGATAGACATTTCTATTACGTGGTCTGGATTCAACTGACCGGCAAGATTATAACCGGTTTCCTCCAAAACCTTAAGCTACGATCAGTCACATATTTCCAGTTGAACGGGGGAATCACCTCTCGGATGGCACAGTTGGCGGGAGGCTCAACTTGGTTGATTTTGCCTTTTGGAAAGCCCCACCCGGAGGAAGCTTTCCAGCCCTTGACTAACACGCACTGGAACACATATGCATCAGCTATGCATGTTCGGAATGGGAATTGCAGGAAAAGACGTAGGCTCACCTTCTCCCAGGTGTCGTTCAACATAATCGCACCACATACAGGCACCCGAGTCTTGTATTGCATAAAATTGGTGTAGGCCAATTCATGATCGTGACTCCATTGTTGTAACAAAGGACATGCTTGGAATAGCATCTCTGAGAATCTCTTCAAAGGGAGCGAGGGGAACTTTGGATTTTCTTCGCGAATAAAATCTTCGTAAAACCAATGGCTTGGGTTACATTGAGAAGCATGACATTTGAAAAGTGTCATAGAACATACGCTTGTTCTACTTGAAAACATATTCTTTCCAGTGAGGAGAGTTCGTCATCGGGTAGGTTGAGGATGAAGCGGCTGTGATTTGTAACGTCACAATGTGGTCAAGAAACAGAAACATGAACACACCTTGATAGATCATCGAGGACCTCATCGTGTGTAGCGAGTTTGTAAGAAAAGCGACCTTGCGCTTCTACACCTTGAATTTCCGGTGATGAGGAGGACGACGAAGTCATGTTCATGAATCAAGAAATGAAGAAGTGATAAGCGCAGAGAGGCGACAATGGGGCTAAGCACTGAAGAATTGGAATAACTTCAATTAGTAATACCTTTACATATAAAGCAACATCGTTATTTATTTCAGTATCATGTGACAAGGGCAGTCCAGTGTCCTTATTAAAATTAAACAAAGATATCTTGCATCACAGAACTACTTGTAATGTGACTAAATGTGAGGGGGATCCTACTTGAAACCCATCCTCTTTGCATACTCTCTCTCTTCTTCCATAGTAAGGCGATCAGTACCGGTCCAATTGGCAGAGCTTGTTCTCGCTCTGAAGAGGCTGGTCCGATTCTTGAACATTTCCTCCATCCGTAACGGCCGGATTGCCCCGAAGATATCGTCTGGATTGATTGTAATCTGAAGTTGCAAAGCCTGTCGAAGTTCAGGTGACTGTGCCCAGCCAGGCAATGCTTTTGAGCGATCCTCATCGTCGGAATCAGAGTATTCGCTGTTAATTTCAGGCAATTCTATACTTTCGCTGATCACTTGAGGCTCGGATGTGAGGTGTGCAGTTTGGATTTGCGCTTTCGCACGGGCCGCCATTTGGATTTGTACGAGCTGTGAGGGCTGAGAAAGGTTGTCTTGGGAGGCGGCAGATGGGGTGGTTGGAGTCTTTCCCTTCAAAGCGCTGGCAGCAAGTACGGGTGGCTTCAACGGCCTGGAGTCGTTTGATGTAGACGAATTTGCGATAGTCTGGAGAGAGACATTATAAGCCGTGGATGAACCAAGAGCTGAAGGTGGTTTCAGTGATGATGCTTTTTGTACAGGCTTGAACAGGAGTTTCTTTGCCTCCCGCTTCTGGCTCTCGAATGAAGCGATCTTACGCTTCTTCCCGTTGTCATCGTCCTAAAATTCGAGTCAGTACTACGTTGTGAGATTCAAGAGCACCACCTTTTTAACGCCCACTTTTGTCGACCGTTTATCCATGTTTTCCTCACGCTCTCTCTTCCGACGTTCCCCTTCCTCTTTGGCTTTCCTTTCTTGCTCGAGTGTCCGGGATCTTACTTCCTCGGCCTTTCTTTGCATCGCGAGTTGACGTCGACTCTCCATTTCCTTCAAACGAGCTGCTTTTTTATCATTCTCTTCTTGTTGCTGGCCAAAACAGGTGATGAGTCTGGAATCCTGACTCTGCATATAAGAACCGACCTTCTTTGCTGCCGCAGCCGCCATTTGTAACACTTTTTTGACTTCAGGATTTCCTTTCTTGCTAGCACCCAATGCACTACTTAGGGGCCTTAAAGTTTGACTAGTTACACCAGTGTGCGACTGAGAGGGTTGTAGCGAAGCCGTTGACTCATGACAATCACTTTGGGGTGCTTTCTGACAATCAAGACAATGAGAACCATACAAAGACGTAGAAACGTCGCAACTAACCTTTACAAGACTAATCGTGGGTTGTCCATGCATAATAATGTCGTCGAGGTCGCTATCTCCATGAGCGACAAAGTCACTGTAGTTGTCGATGCCAGGAGCGGTGGGGATAGTATTGCTTTGATCAAGCTCATTCTCTCGAGGGTCGTGGTCTGGATGTAAGACTGATCTATCAGTGTCTTCCCTTTGATTTTGAGAGAGTGACGTACTCCACATCATGCTGTCTTCTTTCATCGTGTCCCCGAAAGTCCATTTCATGCCATTAGCAAGCCTCTCTTGGCTATCGTCCCCGTTTGTCGGAGTTCGGCAGATGATTCGTGATTGTGACCCATTTCTAGACGAGTAATCAATATCCTGCGTCTCGGGCATGCCACTATCCATGCCGTCAAAGATATCGTCTGGTTGTCCACTCTCCTTCATAGATTGTCTAGAAAGGACGCCTGCATGACTTGGAGATGAAGATAGCTGGAGGCGTGTACCAAGACCTAGAGACATGGGCACAGGCAACGAAAAGGTGTGGGTGGATGGCAAGCCCATGCCATGATCATGGAGCAAAATATTACTAGCAGAATCTGGAGGAATAAACACGGGAGGATGTTTGCTGAAGACCGCTTCAGGGTGAAGGACAGAATTGGTGCGGCAAGAAGCCGGTGGAGTGTCCGGCGGAGTCGTTGTTGTGCTTTCCCTGTTGGATCTCTGATGATTACTAGTCAGGTCCCGATCCAATTCTGAGCTTGGGGTAGGATCGCGTTTGGAAGTTTCAATAGTGCTTGAACTCTCGTCCTTGTTCATGCTACTGTTTGTGGGGGGAAATAGGTCAGAGATGCTTAGTCTCCGTTCCTCTGATGACAATCTGGACATCTTATCCTCTGAGTTTATGGACCTATTCATGGTAGGAACGTCTGTGGCAAGTCCGGGTAAATTGGCAGAACCAGAATTCCTGGTCATTTCTTCTTCCTTCTGAATTCTTTCGACAATTCGAGCCTCAGCAGCTGCACGCGCCTCGGCAAGTGCATTGGTGGCAGCAGATGCACCAAAAGATTTACCAATACTCTTCCCAACCTTTGCCCCAAGATCCTCAACCGTCCTTTTGAAGCGGTCCAGCATTCCTTCCTGTCCTGAAGCGTCATTAACCATCGAAGGCATTTTGTGATGAAGCCGTGAAGATTCTGGCATAGCTTTGAGAGGAGCTTCATCTGTCTCGTTACTCTTAACACTCTTGAGATTTCGTTCCGGGTCCTTGGGTGCAATAGACTCTGGAGACACGACTGGTTCCATACTCTTACGTTTTAAAACATTCTCAGAAGAGACACCTGGAACAGCGGGTGTCGTACTAGTGTGGGGCTGCTTGATCATTACCTCTAATGCTTTGACCTCTCTTGCTTTTTTCAACCATGACGTGCGTTTCCCCCCCTGTAGGGCACCGGGGGTAGTTGCAACAGTGTGACTTGCACTGACTGGTGGATCACGGGAAGTGCGAACAGATTTTCTAAGGGGTATCGGAGCAGGAAGTGTGGGGAATAATGCAACACCATATCTGTCTCCAGACGGGTGAACCTGGCTTGAATGTTGGGACAATAATTCAAAATCGCGACCGCCCATATCTGAATCCAGGGCCTGAGTATCAGGTAATTCTACCCTAGGTTTCTCTAGCGCTGTGTCGAGTGATAATGCATTAGACGTTGATATGTTCGTCTTTGAAACATCAACAGCATTCGTCAAGTTGATTTCAGGCGACGTAGGTGCTGAAGGCGGGATGACAGTGTTATGTATACTCGTAGGCACCTGTGGTGATGGAGAATCTAGTGTGATGGAGTGGAAAATATCTGAGGATGATTCAACTACAGCCACAGGTTGGCCAGACTCAGAAAGCCCATGAATATCGTCTATGTCTTTCTTAGGGAGATTATGCAACGCTGGAGAGAGAGGAACGTTCGAGTTTCGTCGCGAATGTGCTTTTGGTTCTGGGCTTTCGTCATCTTCAGCAATGACTGATAAATCATTCTGATGCAGATGGTCAGGAGTGAGAGAATCACTGGTGGATGAATCTACGGCCATCTGTGAAGTTTGGGTACAGACAAATGCGCCAGGAGGCGCGATTGATTCGTCACTAGTGTTCATCTGTTGCGAAGGAAGGCGGTCGGTAGTATCAAGGGTCGGCAGACCCGTCGCCTGGAAAAAGACCTTATCAAGGGTATTCAGCAGGGGAGTTGCCTTTTCTTCCGGTTCTTGCTCTTCGTTTAGGTCAGCTCGCTAGACAAATGTAAGGAGAGAAGAAATGACTTCTAACTGCATGTCATACCTTGAGAGAGACCACTGTCCTCGAACCAGGCAAACCCAAACCTTTAGGCTTCGTCATCTTCTTTCTTCCGGGAGTCTTGACTAACTCAATTAAAGGACTAACAGAATATTGAGCAGAGGCATTGAAGGACAGGGAAGAGGCCTACTCCTGGCAAGGACCAGAGAGGATGTTTTCCAAGTAGTCATCCAAGAAAATGAAGCCATGAGTATTGAGTTGGGTCTGGAAATTCTCTCTTCCTGGATCGTTTTCCATGGTAAATCGGATGGCATTTGACCATTCGAGCAGTCCCGCCATGTTGGTGTAGAGGCTAAAGCAACTCGTGAAGCAAACGAGGATTGACGCGCTCTCCACGTGACCGTATTACCCACCCATCGTTGCCTCTCGTGACCTCAACGTCGACTGGCCACTTGTCTGAGGCATTGTGAGGCTGTCCAATTGCCTACGTCCTCACAGTCGCCGGTAGATTGTTTTAACTGCTAACCTTACAGTATCGTTTCCAAGTCGTCTGAATAATGTCACTCACTGTGATTACAACAGTCAAAGTGCTTTTTTCCATTAAGCACCCACAGATCTAGAGTACCTTGATATTGAATTACCAGCATATGTCTATTTCTTTTCCTTCTATATTCACACTTGTTCCTGGCATCCAACGAGTTCTCCAACTTAAATCAGCAATATCCCACCACGGTCGGCAAGGCTTCGGATTACGACAGGTCCTGACAACATAATATTCCAATAATGCAATTCAGTTTCTTAATGCATATGCCTATGATACGCAAGGAGCGACTATTTTCAGATAATATGAGTACCTGAAAATTGAGAATTTGTTACGGTAGTTCGATATACTAGGTCATCCCTCTGTGATAGAGAAGAGTAGCATTGTTCTTTAGTTCTATAGTGTAGGAGGACGTTGTCGACTGTCGGCAGTCAACAATGTCTGCTTTGTGTGACGTCGGAATGTTGTTAAAAGGCATCAACATGACTTGCAAAATGATTTTTAACCATGTCGAAAAACCTCGTCTGGACTTCTTCGTCCTTCAAAAACGTCCACGTTCTGCCTCGCATACTCTGATCATTTGCAGCCAATAGAAATTTTGTGCTGACTTCCTTTCGGTCGAGGAAATCAATGGTGTAATCACAAACAGGGCACAGCCATTCGAAATAACCCGAGTGAAACAGAGGACGATAAGAACATATTTCGTCAATTTTCGCGAGGTTCACGGTAATATCTTCATCTGTGGATTCTGAATAGGAAGATGTCGATGCTTCGGAGAAGTCAGAATCGTAGACAAATTCAGTAGTTGGCTTCTGTTGACGAAGAGTTGGTGGATCACTTGTAGCCGCTGAAGGCGAATATACTCGAAACTTCTGAATAGAGAAATTCAAAGACTCGTAAATGGTCAATCATAAACACTGGTCACCTCTGATTGAACCTTTTTCGGACGTTTCTTCAAAGCACTGCTCAATTTCTTGTCCCAGCCTCCTCCAATGGTACCAAAACGGGAAAGGTTGAATATGTCTTCTTCAGAGATGCCGTTTTCAGGCAAGCCCCAGCCTAGAGAAACAGATTCTTGACTTGCGCTGATTCTCGCTGACTGAACTTCCCTGCAAAATAGAATCCATCTTTGGATATTCAATTTCTGGACAGCCTTAGCTGCGGTTGCAAGATGTTGCGCAAGGATCCAGTCAGCATGGGCAGCAAAGATACCAATTACTTCGGCCCGAGATACGTGACGAGGAAACCTTCCGCTGTTGTTTTTTTGAAGTCGACAAAAATATCGATCCACCAACCAATCGATGGTCCGCTCCTCTATAGGTGTTTCCATAGGATCATCCAGTATCAGCTTTTCGATTAAGGCCCAAAGTCGCCAGCGAGTGAGAAAATCCCTGCTACGGCTGAAGGTTGCAGCATCAAGGGAGAGAACATTGTATAATCTGCAGAAATCTTAAATCCAGTATACATAAGCAAGTTTGTTTCTGTCCACCTATTTTCAGAGTTGATGACAAGAGAAGTCTCAAAACCATTAGAAGCTGAGATGTAAGACACGTTAACTGGTTGAACCGCCCCATTGCACCGCGAACCTTACTCAAGAATCGAGCATTCATGCTTTTGATACATTGTATCCACACTCTGATTCCAAACAGTCGGTGGACATCATTAAGAGTAAAATACCTGGTTTCATTACTACGGTCAAAATGCACCAGTCTTCGATGCAGTTCTTGTTGCAGATATTTTTGTCCTTGAGGCGACAAACACTGGAGGCTAACTAGCTCGATGATTCCATAGAATTTTGTAATAGCCTGGACGACTCTGCTAGACTTGGGCGCTGCTGCAATGAATTCGGTTTCATCCAGACTGTTAGTGGATTTCTCAACAGTTGTCAGCTACTAATTGGACATGAACAGACCCAACAGGCGAAGCACCACATTCCATGCGTAACGATTGTAAATCGAGGTATTTCTTCCAGTGAGAGGAAAGTATTACATTTTCTGGATAAGGACCGAACGGCTCCTGGAGGCATTTGTCAAGAGACATGATATTCGTATCGTGGGACTTTTCTGTCACGAGGCACTTTGCTCTTGACAAACTACGATGCTCAGTCGTCGCCTCGTCCCGCAGCTCAACTGTACTCTCCAAACTCTTGCCCGTGCTGTCTCCTCTGTCCCCGTAAAACGTTATTCCTCTCTCCCAACTCCTCAAGCACCGAACTATCCAACGACATGGTCAACCAATCAGCAACCGCGTGCTGCTGCTACCACTGGGGCTCGGTTTGAGCAAACTGCTTTGGAGTTGCAGCCCAATCCACCAAGTGCGATGGAACTGATTGTCAATGAACCAGTGAGACTTGTGCATGGGCGGAAGGCTGTTTGTGACGGTGGTGTGTAAAATGATCCATCATAAATCTTGTATATTGAAAAACCGCAGGGGGTGGACCTTTGGGACATCCGAAAATCTTCATCAATCTGGTATGTGTTTTTGCGTTTTGAGTACGAAAAAATCTGGGAACATCACTTCTTGTAGGATGCGCCCGGACCTCGTGCTTGTGGGTCCGTACTTTGTTATTTTCTTGTAAGACGCCCTGCTGACTCCAACTGTCTGTTCCTTTTGACAAGTTACTGGTGTGTGTTTCATTCAATAATGGTATAACAACTTGACCGATTCTCTCATAGTGGCATCCGGTTTGAACAAGCGCCGCACCATCATTAACACTATTGGGTCATGTAGTAGAATCTCAGATACATCCGCAAATATTATTATTTTGGACCCGGTTGCGCCATCTTTGCATCGTATCCGAAAAATCCCGGCTTTGAAAATCCTCTCGAGTTCTGATTATCGACCTTATACAAGCCAGTGAGCGTAAAAATACATTTGGTCTCTATCATATATGCAACTCCGGCTGAAATGGTGCAACTAAAGAACAAAGTGAGTATTGTAGGGACAGGAAACCTTGAATTAGGAACAATTGAGGGAGATAGAATCAATGACTGATTATATGCATAATGGGCGAGGCAATACAATACCTCCTCGGTCCAATGATAATAAATGAGTAATGTGTGGGTTGGCTGAATGAATGTGGGGCGACTTTGGCTGAAGAATGTGAGGATAATCAATTCTAAGCGAAGATCAAGCATCTTCTGAAGGAGTTGTAACGAAAGACATTGGAGAGAGCGGAGGGAATTCGCCTGCTGCGATTGCGTCAAGCTGGGAGAACGGCGGGAGCGCGTTTGACGATTCACTGTTCGCAGTTTGTGGCGGGAGCGGCGGCTGAACCAATTTTTCAAAATGATCAGGTGTGAGATCATCCAGACCGTCCCATTTGTAACTTACCACTTTGAATATCGGATTAATATGCGACTTGGCAGATTTTGGCGTATTACTGAGGCGCGGAGATTGACCTTGGTAATCGAAATGGGGGTAGAGTGGATTCTGAGCGAACTGATTCTGAGTCTCGCCAACCTGGTTCCAGGACGGGGAAGGGGGCATGGTAGGAGAAAGCGAGAGGAGCTGCATAGGGGGAGGGGACAATGGGTTAACGGATGCCTGAAGATGGAAATCATGGGCTAATTGCCCTTCAAGCGAGAAGGAGTTGGACGAATGCGCGGAGTGAGTAAATTCGTCGAATGAAGTCCGCAACGATGACACTGAAGTCATCCTATTAATACTAAACACGCTTGGTCGATTCCGCGCGCGCGACGGGCCAGGATCACTATCCACTGTCGCGAATGATATTGAAGACATCCGGCTCATGCTGTGTATGTCTGATGACGACATTGAATGGTCATCGTCAAATTCTCGCCGTCGTGCCTTCAGAAATCGCTCATTGACATAGCGCCTGTCCCTTTCTCCGCCGTCTGTTTGTGCCACGAAACGTGCACCAGCTGCGTTCACCGTGCTGCTCTTATTCTGCCGGGTCACTGTCGAAGGTAATTTGTTCTTCTCCGAAAACTCGAGACGTTGTTCATTCCCTCCTAGCCACTCCAGCTCATTACCCGTCGTCTTCTGCACCATTTGGCTGCGTTTTTGCATTACAGCCCGCGCTTGTTCTCGATGCATCTTCTCCGCCAATTTTCGCCGTTGCTTCTCCGCTTCCCTTTGTACCCGCTCGGCTTCCTTCTTAATCTTCTTGATATCACTATCCGTGCGTTCTCGAACGGGAGAGGGCTCTTGCAAAGACCTGCTATCCGTACTTGAAGATTGCGTGCGCTTCAATGACGGTGTCGAACTCGATGATGGTAGTGGCACTTCGTCCAGGGGTGGTAAGTGTGTCTTGTCACTACCAAACATACTCAGACCCCATTTGCTGCTCTTCTTTCCGAAAGATAGTGAACCGAGTTTCCCCAGTTTGTGACCTTGAGAAATGATGCCAGAGTGGCCTGACGTGCGATCAGGCTCCAAATTTGGTCGTGCAGGATATTCGGGAACCATTGAAGGACTTTGAATGTCTATGCCATGGTATTGTGGCGCTGATAGATCTACCTGAGAGGAGACATCCATTGGAGAATCAGGACTGTCGACGGATGAGGGGGAATGTATTCCATTGGGACCGATCCAGGCGGGCAGTCGTGGTTCTTCTTGAATCCCTCCAGATCCATGAGTTGGAAGGTAAACCGCATTTGGTGGCTGCGAATTACGCGTGAGAGAATGCGGGAAAGATGGATGAGTATTCAGTATAGCAAGGCTGTTGTGATGATGGCGCGGCACGTTGGAGCGAGTAGCGGAAAACGGCATTGTGTGAAGAACTTTCCCGTTCGATGTAGCGGCTGTGGATCCACTTGACGCTGTGGTACGAAGTCCAATGGGTATTGGGATATTGTTCCGGGGTATCGTGTCGCGCAGATATGCATGCTCTAAACACTGACGGCTCGTCAACCTTTTGTCAGGATCGTACTTGAGTAGGTCGCGTATACAATGAACCAAGGACAGAGGAACGTTCTGATCGAAGAGTGTGTGTATGTCCCTTGGCTTAAGCTAAGTCCATGATCAACACTCAGTACACCCTTGAGCCAAAAAATATATACCTTGGGAAAATGAAATCCAAACGCTTTCGCCATTTTGACACCTTTGGGCCAGGCTCCACCACCCAACGCCCCTTGATGAGAATCCAACCCATACTCGTCGCTGGGGTATCCAAGTATCTCACAGATCCTGGCAACTTGATCGGTTTGGTCTGAACCGGGAAACAAGGGACGAAGATTCACCAGCTCCGCCATTATCGTCCCCAACGCCCACATATCGACAGGATTCGAATAGTCACGGCTGAGTAAGAGAACCTCTGGTGCACGGTACCAACGTGTCGAGACATATTCAGTATAAGGCGGACTGCTTTTGGTTTCTCGAGCGAGACCAAAATCAGCGAGCTTAATGATAGCCACAACGTCGCCTTCCGTAGTTCCTGCTGGTGCAATAGGTGAAACAGATGTATAATTGAAAAGACCAGTGGTCGTCACGAGGACATTCTCGGGTTTCATGTCGCGATGAAAATATCCAGAATTATGTATATGGTCGAGACCAGAGACAACTTGATGAAAGATAGAAGCCACTAGACCGCCCGCCAGTGGTCGGCCTTTGCGTGTCTTGATTAAATGATAAAGGTTGCCTTCCATTGACTCAAAGACAAAGTAAAGCTCTTTGGAATCCGGGAGGAGAAAGAAATCGTAAAGAGGAATGATATTTGGATGGAAGGGAATAGCACGCAAAGACTGCGGATTGACATTAGTTATGGTCCAGTGAAACCCGTGCAGGAATGGTGCTTACTTCGAGCTCTTTAAGTTTCTGGCATTCGTTCCAACCGCCCTCCCATCTTTTCTTCATTCGCTTGACTGCCACCAATCGTTTTCCAGCCCACTCTGGTCTTGCGCCTGCGCCGCATTGCATAGGAGATAAGGGTGTATTGGGGGGTAGCGTCCCATGCCAATCGCACAACCACACTGTTCCAAATGATCCATCACCCAAGACCTTGAGAGGGGTGTAGGAGCGCGTCGAACCTATTGGAAATTAGTTGAGTGCGAATCGGAAATACAAGGGAAAACCAACTGCTCTGAGCGCTCCCGACGACAAGGCGATTATTCTGAATCGAAACACTGGGTATCCCGACGACGACGATGGGTTCCTTAGGCACTGACGATGCCGAACGTTGTGATGGTGGCGGAGGTGGATTGGGTGTATGGGGCGAATGCTGAGGGAGCGACTGGCCGTTTGCGTAGTGGTGGTCGTACGAGGAGAGATTATGGCCATTTTGGACATGAGGTGAGGTTGCGTACATGATACGCCTAGCATTGCCCAGGACCGGAGATAGACTTGAAGAAGTAAGAGGTGAATGTAAGGAAAAGACGAGAACGACAAGCAGTCGTTTTTCGTTATTCGCTGCAAGTCAGTGGCCAAGCGAGCAGAAGAAGCGAGTAGGGAAGCGACCCGGAATCAGATAAAATGGAGCCGAATGGCTCCAGCTTGTGAAAGTAATATGAGGGAAGGTCGCCGGGGTCGAGTAGCTCAGACCGACAAAGGAGGGGGCGTCGTGGCTGTCGACGACGGACGACGATGTGCGGGAACTGATGCACGGTCAAGCCACTCTCCTGTTAGACTTCAAAACTGCTCAGCTGACCCATTAATACCTCGGATCTATCACGAATACTTGATCCCGGATTCCATAACCGATTTTAGTTATGTATGCCGTATTCGTCTTAATTTGGATACATACGGAACACAAGGAAATCCATCTAAATAGTCATACATCGTTCTAATATGGGACCTCGTGGAACAGCTTCGACACACTTTCCCCGTAGTGGCTGCGTCTAATCACCTCCCCAAGCACGATTCCAATGTCTATAACTTCGATTTTTGAACAAGCAGCCTGATTCGCCGTTTGCGGAAGGGTGTTCGTCACAATCAATTTCTCCAATGCACTCTCTTCCACAGATTTCAGCGCATTACCACTCAAGATCCCGTGAGTTACGATCGCGTATACCTTCGACACTCCAGCCTCTGAAAGATGCTGAGCGGCCAGGCAGAGCGTTCCACATGTGTCTGCCATGTCGTCCACTAGAATGGCGATTTTTTCCCGGACATGGCCCACCAGCACCATGCGTGAAACCTCATTTGCCTTTTTACGCTCTTTGTGAAAGAGTGCAAAGTCCACACCCAAACGATCAGCGATCGAAGTGGCTCTGTACATATCACTAAATTATAACTCTATTGAACAGGTCCGGGCGTACCGTTTGGCTCCTCCAGCGTCCGGAGAGACAATCACCACATGGTCTACATTGAAGTGTGTCCGAATATAAAGGATCGCTGACGGCTCCGCGTAAAGCTTCAAAAAGAAGCAGCCGAGATGAATGCTAGTCATATATAGCAAGACAAATGATACATACACTATAGCAATAAGATATTAGTCAATGCGACGCTGTGGAACACGAGACAACTTACTTGTCAACAGGGACATCGAAGAAACCCTGGATCTGTGAGGCATGCAAATCCATGGTCTATGCAGGAGTAGATCGTTCGTATATTTGTTCCTTGAAAGGATGGACAATACTGACGATGACATGATCACAGCCTGCTTTTTGAATCATGTTGGCCACAAGTTTAGCTGTGATAGGAGCTCGGCTCTTGTCCTTCTTGTCTTGTCGCGAATACGGGAACAGCGGAATCACCGCCGTAATCCTTTTTGCGCTTGCAATTTTGCAGGCATGGATCATTATACATAGTTCCATAAGAGCTGTGTTGACTGCCCCACACCCGGTGTTGATTATGTATACGTCGTCCTCGCGCACAGACTCTGCGATGCGGACACTTGTTTCACCAATCCCACTGCGAGTGATTTCAGCCTTAGAAAGAGGTAATCCAATCCTGTAGCCGGAAGGTCATTTGGAGCAAGAAGGGAGCTGGTGCGAAATGCTTTACCGCCTGGCTATGATCTCTGCGAGCTCAGGATGGCTGGTCCCTGCATAAGAAGTCAAATAAAGTACCCTTTAGGCCTCGTTATACACACCCGAAAAAATCTTGATTCCGCTTCCATTCAACATGTTCGTATTACAGCAATAGAAAAGCCAATACGCATGAAATAAGTTAGACGTGAAGCAGTGAAGGAACCTTGATCCAAGGGGAAGGCGAAGGGGGTCAAATAAAGATAACGGCGGTTACGAATAGACGAGGAAATTTGCTGAGTCAGCGTTTTTTTCGAGAAACATATGTCATCCTCAAATGTCATCTTCAATATATAGGGTCAGGACGCAGTCGTCCTGGCTCATCAAGATCCTTCCTTTATGGCGTCTCCTTAAAACGTGAGTTCGCCCAAATCAATGCCAGTTCGCCGTAAGCAATGTCTTCCTTGCTTACAAAGTAATTATGATGATCTGTCAGAGCATGTGAATTCCTGATACTCACGAGTCAACCATCAATGGCCTTTCCAGATTATAGCGGCTTAGGGTTCAAGGACATCACGGTTTCCTTGGAGGGAGCTATTGCGGTAATCATAATCAATCGTCCGAAGCAGTGAGTACCTATTTTACATGCAAAACTGCTCATGAAACGTGGGTCTACATAGGAGAAATTCCATAAATAAGAATATTATTCTCGAGTTGAAAGAAGTGTTTAAGCTGTGCGACAAAGACGATCGAGTGCGTGCCGTGATTCTCACTGCAGACCCATCAGCGCCAGCCTACTGTTCCGGTGTAAGGGGAGTTCCCTCTTCATGTCAATCCCAAATTGATGTGTTTCCTCCTAGGCTGATATTTCGGGAGGTTGGGATTTGCTATGGGAGGAGGAAACTGAGAAAGAAGGGGACCATGGTTTGTATCGAGTTTTATGTTGCTCAGCATTCATAAACGAGTACCAAAGCTCATCGGGACTCGGGTGGTACCCTTTCTATCGTGATCTACAAATGTCGCAAGATAACCATTGCAGCGGTAAATGGTCACGCCGTAGGTGTCAAAAGATGATTGTTCCAGCTATCTTATTTTCTACCCCTTCAGGCTGGAGCAGGGGTTACAGCTCTCCAACTTCCTTTTGACTTTCGTTTTGTTTGGGCTGGGGCAAAATTAACTTTCCCATTTGTTCGTCGGGGAATTGTAGCCGAAGGTACGTGATCCATCTCAAACCAAAGATTGAATGTCTTGATGGCACAGGCTACCCTTACAGCAACATCGACTTACTTGTTACCTCGTCTGCTCGGGCACTCACGGGCGAGTTCCCTTCTTTTGACAGGCGCTACTGTGACTCCGGACTCGCCTGTCATTCACGGCCTCTATCAACAAATTATCGCATCACGTCAAGATGTCTTTCCAGTTGCAAGAGCATTTGCCGAGGAGCTTGTGTCGAATACCTCACAGCCCTCTATAGCGTATACTAAGGCGTTAATCCAGCACCCCGGAGGTTCTATCGAAGAGAATCATCTTCTTGACTCGATGGCTATACGTGTCCTTGGGAAAAGCCGAGATGCCGAAGAAGGAGTGAATTCATTCAAAGAGAGAAGGGTACCCAAGTTTACTGACACTCTATCGGAGACTACAAAGCGGTTGCCGCCTTGGGTGAGTGCATTCTATCTATCCTTCCGTGCAACGTAGTGGTGCTGATACATTAGATAAGTGGCGTCACTTGGATGTAATCCCTTTGAAGTCTAAGCTTTGAGTCTTGAAAGCATTTCTGTATAGTAGCCAAATTCGGGCCGGATACGGCACGTTAAGATATGTATGTATGACGTCAATCCAGAACATTCGACTCGGTTGTGGATGCATCTTAAGGTAGACTATAAAATCGTCCGTTCCGAACGTGCATCCCCTAGACATGACTTCCAACTTCGACTTCACTGAGAAAACCCAACAATCTTTGCTTGATGCTTTTCAGCTCGCTAAAGATTACGCAAATGCTCAAGGTAAATGATCTCTATCTTCTCTCATCCTCCAGGCCCCTTTCTAAACCTCCCATAGTTTACCCAGCACACATATCTTTCGTTCTCATAAATGAGGGTGCAGGAGAAGCCATTCCTGGAGGTGTTCAAGCCTCGGGAGGGCCTATACCACTATTTGTTTCTGTAATACAGAGGGCTGGAGGAGATCCGGTACGGACTCAAGTCACTTGCACTGTGATTTCACCGACTGTGTCTTTCTTAGGTGGCTGTTAAACGCGCGCTGCAAAAGGCTATCGTCCGCATTCCTACTCAAAGCCCACCTCCCGACGAAACATCACTTAGCTCGGCCGCGCTGAAAGTTCTTCGCGAAGCACAAAGTCTGCAAAAGACCATGCATGACTCATATCTTGCACAAGACCATTTACTTCGAGCTCTCGTGAAGGACTCCACTATATCTAGTATTATGAAGGAACTGGGACTCACCGAGGCCAGCCTTATCACTGCTATCGATCAAATTCGAGGAAATCGTCGCGTCGAATCTAAAACTGCCGAGCAAGGCTTTGACGCCTTGTCAAAATATGCTGTTGATCTCACAGCACTAGCTGAGGAGGGGAAAATCGACCCCGTCATTGGCAGAGACAACGAAATACGACGTGCTATTCGGATCTTGTGCAGAAGGTTTGTGCATCTCTTTCGAACATTACTACATGTCTCAAACATTTTTCAGGACCAAGAATAACCCTGTGCTTATTGGCGAGCCTGGTGTCGGCAAAACCTCAATTGCCGAAGGTCTTGCTCAACGTATCGTCAAGCGCGATGTTCCCGCGAGTCTCATTGCTCGACTATACTCACTAGATATGGGTGCTCTAATGGCTGGAGCGAAGTATAAAGGAGAATATGAAGAAAGAATCAAGTCAGTTCTGAATGAGGTGGAAAAAGCAGCAGACGAGGGCGGTCAGGGAGTCATTCTTTTCATTGATGAACTACACCTCATCATGGCGGGACGAGGTGGAGAAGGTGGTGGTATGGATGCAGCTAACCTTTTCAAACCCCTTCTCGCTCGTGGAAAGCTACGCTGCATTGGCGCGACAACTCTTGCCGAATATAGGAAATACATTGAAACCGATGCCGCTTTGGAACGGCGTTTCGCGCAGGTCATTGTTAACGAGCCTACAGTTCCAGAGACTATCAGCATTCTTCGCGGTATTCGTGAAAAGTACGAAGTACATCATGGTGTGCGCATTCTTGATGGTTCTCTCATATCTGCTGCGCAACTTGCACATCGTTATTTGACGTCCAGACGTCTCCCAGATTCAGCGATCGACCTTGTTGATGAGGCATGTGCCAGGTCGGTATTTGAATTCATATCCACCGCTGTTTGATACTGAAACCTATTTGCAGCGTTCGTGTAACACGGGAGACAGAACCCGAAGAGATAGACACATTACAACGCCGAAAGCTGGAACTCGAGGTTGAAATACATGCTCTAGAACGAGAGAAGGATGCGGCTAGCAAGGAGCGGCTGCAATCTGCTCGAAAGGCCATTTCGGAGATCGAGGAGAAGCTCCAGCCATTGAGGGCCGCATACGAGAATGAGAAGAAACGGGGTGACGATATGAATGAGCTCAGGAGGAAAATCGATGAATTGAAGGTCAAATTCGAAGACGCCGAACGAAGGTTAGTCATAGTCTTTCATATTCATTACTTTGCATTTCTTATTTTGTGAACTAGACGTGATCTTCAAACTGCTTCAGACCTGAAATACTACGCGATCCCCGATCTCCAGTCCCGTCTGGAAAAATTAGAGGCTCAAAAGGCTGAAGAGGATGCCGTAGCTGGCAGTGGCGCGGATACAGTCACGCCTGAGCAAATTGCTGAAATCGTCGCAAGATGGACATCTATACCCGTCACCCGACTGGTTTCAACTGAACGCGAGAAATTATTGAAGATGGACAAAGTGTTGGGTAGTAGTGTCATCGGCCAGAATGATGCTGTAAAGGCTGTTGCCAATGCCATACGACTCTCGAGGAGCGGACTCCGTAACCCGAACAGACCAGTAGCAAGCTTTCTGATGGCTGGCCCTTCTGGGACAGGAAAAACATTGCTTGCAAAAACAGTGAGTCATGGTCATTCATGTATCGGTACAATTTGAAGTTGAATCCATGTCTCAGCTTGCGTCACTTTTGTTTGATTCACCTGATGCAATGATTAGGATTGATGGTTCCGAGTATTCGGAAAAACACTCGATCTCACGCCTTATCGGTTCGCCTCCAGGGTACGTGGGCTACGATGCGGGTGGCCAACTCACAGAATACGTGAGGCGGAAGCCTTATTCTATTGTCTTGGTGGATGAGGTCGAAAAAGCGTGCCGAGAATTTGTCACCCTGTTCCTGCAAGTCCTTGACGATGGTCGTCTAACAGACGGCCAGGGTAGGGTGGTCGATTTCCGAAACACCGTTATTATCATGACTTCCAACCTTGGTGCATCTTACCTTAATGATATGGGCGAAGGCCCAGTGCGCCCAGAAACTAAGACACTGGTTATGGGTGCAATACAAGCACACTTTCCTCCGGAGTTCGTCAACAGAATAGACGAAATTATCATTTTCGTGAGTATCCGTGGTTCACCATTGTGAAAGTCCACTGACGCACCTTAAGCGTGCATTATCTCGCCAACAAATTTTAAAAATCGTTGATATTCGATTGAAAGAAGTGGAAGACCGTCTTGCAGATCGGAAGATTACACTTGATATCGACGCAGAAAGCAAGAACTATCTGGTGTCAGCAGGGTACTCGACCGCATATGGTGCCCGTCCCCTCAATCGAGCCATTCAAAGCGAGCTTCTCAACCCATTGTCGGTGATGCTCCTTTCGGATCGCATTAGGGATGGTGAAATTGTACGGGTCCGTTTCGACGGCCCTCACAATCGGCTTGAAATTATACCCAATCACGAGGGAATTCCTGGAGAGGACGGTATGGACATTGACATTGATGAAGATGACGACATTGATATCGAAGAAATGGATTAATGCAGGTGTAATTGTAGAATGAGAATATGTATATGTATCAAAGTAGATCTGTCTTGGCCAATTGAATCTAATAGAGCTCTTCAAGTTCACACGATCATGCAACGATTCTGGCCTCGAGCTGCCAAGGACAAGCTATGTCTCATACCGCCTTGTACAGCTCACAAGTTTCCATTCCTTTGGGTATTGTCATTGGTCTTCTCGCTTCATTTGTCCAATCTCTCGGCTTGACCATCCAACGCAAGAGCCATCTTGTCAACCAGCTCCTGCCCGAACACCAGCAACGTGTCGAGCATCAGAGACCGTAAGCATCGCCCCCAATATTTTGAACATCCGCCCTTATATGTTTCTTTCCGCGCTCATGCAGACTGTGGTTGCTTGGCTTCATCATATTCATCTCCTCCAACGTCATTGGTTCTCTAGTACAAATCGCTTCCCTTCCCGTAGTAATACTTGCGCCTTTAGGTGCTGTATCTCTCCTCTGGAACGCATTTTTCGCCCGCTTTATCCTCAATGAAGTTTTTTCTCCATGGATGATCCTTGGTACCATCCTCATCGCCGGGGGTGCTGTGCTAATCGCGTTTTTCGGCATCGTGCCGGAACAAACTCGGTCACTAGAGGACCTGCTTGTTCTTTTCAGCAGGCCTGCGTTTGTAATATATTTCTCTATATTAGGTTCTACGGTCTTGGTTTGTCTTGTAATCGTACGTCGCCTTATCTCTTTCTTGGCATAAAATATCTGACAGTTCAATAGACTCACGTAGCAGATTTCGCCCTCTGTCGTGGAATATCTCAATCTAAGTTCCCTTTATTATCCTTTTCAGATACCCATTCTGCCCATGCCTCTATCCCTTCACAACGCGCAGGAGCCTTGTCGACAGGTCTGCCGCTGCCGTCTCCAGTAACAGATGCTAACATCTCAACGGAGCGTACGCCTCTTCTGGATTCTTCACAATTTTCCCCGGCATCTACTTTATACCATGATCCTAATACACGATCCATCCACCGTACACGAATTCTACTCGCTATCTCATATTCCTCTTTCTCCGGCATCATCTCCGGCATGTGTCTCCTTTTTGCGAAGAGTGGCGTAGAGTTACTTCTTTTGACGCTGCAAGGCCAAAATCAATTCTGGAGATGGCAAGCATGGCTACTCGTTCTTGGCCTCTTCGTATTTGCACTATTGCAACTATGGTATCTACACAAGGCGCTGATATTAGCTGATCCAACGCTGGTCTGCCCGTGTAAGCATCGATTGTTAAAGTCCTTGAATTGTTGATGAACAACTATTCTAGCGGCATTTTGTTTCTACAACGTATCTTCCATCATCAATGGATTGGTTTACTTCAATCAGTTCTCCCTTATATCGTCTCTCCATCTCGGTCTGGTTGCTTTGGGGACGACGATCCTTCTTGGCGGTGTCTGGATTGTTAGTGTACAATCTGGTGTCAAAGAGCAGGACATGGAGGCATGGAGCGAGAGCAATGAATTGGATGTTGATGAAACATCCACTGTGAATGAGCGTTCCTTCGACGTTGAAGAGGTTGCTCATATTCCACCGAGGTTTGAGATCCATTCGATACCGATGGAAAGAGGAACAAGATCAGAGTCTGACATACCCGATTTCATGGTGGTAGATCAACTCGCCCAAGGATCGGCAGGGCCTCTTTCTCGTGAAAGAATAACACCGATTTCCTCCCGCTCGCGAATCAGCCATCGACGGCGAACAACATTCGATGTTGGGGGGGTTTCGACTTCGCACAGATGTCAGCCGTTGCTACCCATAAATACGCTCGGTACAGGATTTCAGATTGGACTGTCGCCTGTCAGTCCGGGCTTCGCCATCCAACCGCAAGGAAGGAGGATGAGTGGGCGAGGGATCGCTGAAGTCATGATGAATGCGACGCGCGATGAGCAACAGAGGCGGAGAACGGTTAGTGAAGGTGACTTGCGGAAGGATGCCTTGATACGAAGTAGACCTGCGGAAGGAGGAAACGCAGACGAGGACAGCTCTGGGCAGGGGGTGGCGAGCCATAGAGAGGGCAAGGGGAAATGGGGTTGGTTACGATATGTAATACGTATATAGAGTATCTAGATGGACGCGAATCAGACATAGGCCGGCGAGCAATGTTCGCGGGAAAGACACAGGGCGCCGGGAGAGACGACCACGTGATGTAATTTTTGTATCGCGCCTGGAGATATAAAGACCCGAAAGTCGGAAATTGGCAGCGGCCCTGGCTTGTCCGCTGCCCCCCACGTTCCTTACTGTCCCATGGTTGCCCGTCTTCCCGCCGCCGCCGTTGGCCCCGTCGTCCCTGACAGACTTCTCAAGTCGCCGATGGCAGACGCATCGCTTTCACTCTCAGCAATCAACTCCGGCCGTGTCACCGCACCAGGCACTCCCATCATTAATATTTCCGTGCAGAACGATATTCCCTCATTTCACATCAACGCCACCGTTCCCGCGGACGAGGCACTTGCCGACGAACTAGACTACATCACCGTGACTGCACCAAACAACTCTGGTCCTCACAATTCTCTTTCCACCGCCGCCCGTCCCGACAAGGCCTCTCGCGTTCTCGGCATCAAACACCGGCAAAGCATGGAGCCTATCCCGGCGTCTGCGCGCAATTCTCTCGTTTCCACTCGTTCTCTGCGTGACCCAGAGCCCACGCCTTCCTTCGTGCCCACTCTTCCCCTCACATCTCTTTATGTCGTTTCAGGCCTCCCAAAGTCCCCCCATACCTGGACTCTTGCCGATCCAGACGCTGTGCTTGGTCTGCATCACTGCGAGGGAGCTGTCAGTCGTTGGTGGCGACCAGAAGTCTTGGGTAGTACCGTCAGCCCTGGTGCGGGTGGCGGCAAGAAGAAGAAACGGGGCAAGGGTGAAGAAGTCATCAAAGGGGCTGGTGCCCTTTCCAAACAGGAAGTTGGCAAAATGCTTTCCAAAGCCCTCAAAGTAAGACAAATTAGAACGATGTTGACCACTGACCCATCCTTCCATGTTAACAGCTTTCTTTTATCCGGGAAGTGGAAGTAATTGCGTCGACCCTCCAGCCAGCTTCGACTATACATACATTCACTTTTACGCTCCCAGCTCCAAGCACCCCCCTTGCACCGACGCCGTCGGGAGACCTTCTTCGCGCTTCAGTTCTGTCCAGCACAGACAATAGGTCTTCCGCAGCAACTTTTGCCTATCCGTATACAGACGATCCTTTTGCTCGGCCTTCTTCTGCTTATCTGGGTCCCCCTAGCCCCTTAGGTCATAGTCCCAGTTCTAATGCTGTCATGGCGAAGAACGACATCAGTCCCTCTGGTTCTAGCACGATCACGTACCATGGCGTGTGCCTGACAGTCTGGTCCCACGCCGATGCAGAACGCAGCACGGCAATCCGCCGTACCTTGGAGGCTGGTCGCTCTCGAAAGGAGTCTGCGCAGTCAATCGTCGCGTCGCGTTTGAAAAATCTACGCGCTGAAGTGTCTGGATCCACAAGCGACATCCCTGATCCGTCTATTCAAGCCAGACGTACCACGAGAAAGAATGCTCGTGGACCCTGGGCCGACGCTGAAACTGACGGTGCAGATACGGAAGCTGATGGTGCCATGAGTGAAAGCGATTTTGAAGTGGCGAGTACGGTGGGTCATGGACCTGGAGAAAGCACACTATTTCTGCCAGGAGACACGGTATTTTGGCTTCCTTACGCTCTGAGTAAGCGTTATTTATCCCCTGATCGCCTTGATAATGTTCAAAACCTGCTCTGTTTTCAGCTCTCGTTTCACGGCACCCGGTTTATGATCTCATGCGTGACTATCTCACCCTCTCCTGGGCAAGGTTCTCCAAGGATGTTCAGTCTCATACTTTGCAGATTTCCAAGATCCTCGCACATCCTGCCCCTCGTGCTGGTGACCTTATCAAACTTGATGCGAGTCCCAAAAGTGACGGCGTCGAATCTAATCTCGAGGTGGTTGCTCGCTTCCCTGGTGGTCTGGATTTTGGACGTGGTCTCGTTGACATCAACTTCACTATGTGGCCCCTTTTCAAGTGTTTGAACATTGATAACATCCTCACAATTTGTGAGGTGAGTTTTCGTAATCTTCTCGGATTCTAGATTGACATTGTTCGGTCTATCAGATTGCCCTTGCTCCGACTGGTCGGATTCTTTTCTTTTCTAGGCACCCCGCCATGCTTGGGGTAATGCCTTGCCTGACTAGAGCGACGTTTCACTCTGAATCATGTTTTAGATCGCTGTGTTCACGATCAAGTATCTTGTTGAACTACGAGGCTGGAATGGGATTTCTCTCCCAGCCGTGCACTCTCGAGATGCAAAGATATATATTGATGATCCTGGTCCCTGGATCATGGGGCTCGCCACCGAAGCAAGATACAGCATTCGTCCTTCTCCCGAAGTCTGTGTTTGTGATCTGTACGTTTTTAATCATCAAAACGATGTCCAATATCCATCTCATCATTCCTACAGGGATATTAATTATTTGTGAGCTCGGTAACGTATCGTGCCTTCCGATGTCACCGCTTAACAACCGTTGTGCAGGAGCTGCCCGTCGCCTCCATCCGGTGTTGTTTCTGTGAAGCACCAACGTGATAAATACAGGCAAAGATTGTTGGCTGCTTTTGATTCTCATTACCATCCTGATCATTCTGTCCCGAGGTAAATTCTTGAATTCGAAAATCGACAAGCTATTGATGCTTTCGAAGTGAATTCAAGGAGGCTTTTCCTGCTGGGCGCTTTAGGCCTGTATGCAAGATACAAACCAAGCGAGGCACGTCCTCCACGGCTGTAGCAGAACAAATCAAACCTCCTGAATGGTGGCACTCGACCCGTATCATTCAGGCATTCGATGCCGTTTTGCAAGACAAGGTACGATCACATTGTTATGCTTCCTTGGCATCTAGAAAGAGTCTTATCATCCGCAGTACAAGAAACCCTCCCTATTGAAGCGTATCAGTATGTTCGGCGCTGTCAAGAGGCCACCTCAATTAACTGCAGCTGAACAACTGATTCAACATTCGATTCGGAAGCGTGCCACCGCTTTCGTGGATGCTCGTGATGATCTTGAAACCAAGATCGGTCGACTATCCCGCCGACTCAATTTTCTAATGACAGAATCTGATCTGTGGAGGGACAAGTTTGTCACCTTTGAGCAATATGCTGAAAAGCTAAGCGCTGAGGCAAATCAACTACGAAATAAGATCAACAAGGAGCAACGAGAAACGAAGAGATTGTCTGGCCTTGTCACTTTAACTGCTGCCGAGAAGAACAAGCTCCAAAGCCGTACGTTACAGCACCTACATCGACCACAACGTGATCTCTAAATTTTACATTTACAGAGCTCAAGGAGACGGAGTTGGCTCATCAAGAAGCTATTCTTGAACTAGAGCGTATGAGGGAGACGATGGAAAAAATGGAGCAAGAGCGTGCTGAGATGGTCGCAGAAGTAGAAGCGCAGATTGAGAGAGCTCTGGCATCTATGGCTATTGACCTCGATGAATCAGATTGCGCGAGCTCTCGACCAAGTAGTCGTCCCAGCAGTCGCCTTTCATCCGTGTCCCGCCCCTCCCGCTCATGTCAGCCTAGTGACACAGCAATAAAGACTCGGTTGTTGCGTTCATTCGGTACAGAAGAGACTCTGACCGAAACGTATGGTGAAAATGAGGATTCAGACCTTCCCACAAATAATATGACAAAGATCAGGGAAACTACTCCTGAAGCCGACGGAAGGATGGTACCAAACAAGAAGAAAAGATTTTCGGCTTCTGAAGTTGACATACCGCAGGATGGCATGTCGGCCGTCGACGAAGGGATCAGTTTTAAGAGCGACAAGATCGCTCAAAAAGTTTTCGAGATCGAGCAAAAAGTAATGTGATCGCTCGTAACATCCTAAAATTGATTTATTGATCGAACCGCCATAGCTGGGGAATGCGTTGGCCGCAGAGCGTCGTTCAACAAAACGGAATTTCCTTCACGGGAGTGGAGATGAGTCTTCAGACGTACCTTCCATTCATCGACGGGCTCCAAAAGGTTCTAGATCAAAAGCCTTGAGCAAAAGTAGGAATAGAAGTGGAACAGCCTCTTCGACGCAGACTGGCGCCAGTGCACATACGGATGAAGGAACGGTCGTGTACTCTCGTCTTCTCGCGGCGCCCGCTCCGACAGAACAAGGCAATGATACTCCAACTCGCCACTCCTTCTCCGACCAAGATGATCAGAATACGCCAGAGCCATCTACTGTGCTCGAAACACAATTCCCACCCAGCAACACTCGGTCTCCACTCGTTCCTTTGTCGGTGCCTTCCTCATTCCCAGCCGCAGTGACAACAGCAACAGAGGACTCAGACACTGACTTTCAGAGTGCCTACTCAACAAGTCCACGAGGAAGCTATGGTAGCCTCGAGAATGATAAGGACGAGAATGAGAGCATTGACAAGATCACACTGAAGGACAGCCCGACTCGTAAACCTTCGACTTTCTCAATCGATCACCGGCATCGTGTCTCGAGCTCAAGTACTACCCGTGCCGAAATTAACCAAGCAGAATAATGGAATTCGCATTTGCACATTTTCGATACCACAATCGCATCAACAACTTTTTCGATTCACATCGATTGAATACCTATCCCTAACTAACCCTTGTCTGCCAATTTCCATATCCCTTCCCCTCTTTCTGTCTTACTTACACCCATCCTCTCTTGACTTGGACGTAGATACCATTCACTTAAGTTATCTATTCATCTCTATATCATACATGCGCGAAAGGGTGATATTTTCCAAGGTACCCTCGAGCCTTTATCTACATCAGGATGCGAATAAATGTAGGATTGCGGAGTATTAGGCGTCCATTCTCTTTTTTGCATTGAAGGCTTTTACTACCGTGGCGACATGAGCAAAAAACCACGATTGAGATCCTTTATCGGGAATGAAAGCAAACTTGTCGTTCTCGCTGCCTGCCTTGTGCGCAAAGCGAATTCCAGTGTCTTCAACTGTAACACCTTGAATTTCTGTGAACGGCAGCTCCCAGTCTAGTCGGAGATTTCTCGACCAAAATAGCATAACCCTTGAGGCTGTCAGAAGTACAACAGTGTCATCTCCTGTAGAATCTACTGTGTTTCAGCGCCTCTCTTGTCGCCTATAATGATATAATGACTGACGGATGTGAGCAATATATGAATCATGCCTGTATGCGCCATTGTTGAGGTCCTTCATCCAGTACTGTCCTAATGCCTCACGAGCAGAGTAGGGCTGAGAAGTGATCGGTTAGTACGAGGAAAAGAAAAAAAAATGTAGCTCACCCGTAATACTTTGTCGACGGGTACATGTCGCGGCTATTGGTTCGTAGTGGATGAATATCATAAATTTGCGATCCAGTTATTTATACATACAAGTCGGACTCGTTCACGACGGGGGCTATCGAAAACAGTAGTTGTATTTCGAATGCCTGGCGTTAAGGTTAAGACAGATTACTGAGTTTTCTTGTTTCGTCACCTTCTGAAACATTAGACGCCAGATCAAAGACACCAATCACAGGCTTTGTAACGACACTATCAGAGGCACGTTGGAATTTGAGCGGATCGTTGTCAAGCAGATTACATACCCGACTAGCCCCTTGCCAACCCCTTTGAAGAATCCAATGGGACCTTCGGAACCGGCGCCTTCGATAGGTTTCATCTGTAACAGAAAAATCATCGAATTTCAAGCTCGACGTGGATATGCTGCATCACCAACTAGGATTCCTTCCATCGCACTAGTAACACTACTTGCAAAAGCTTCGCCCCCAGCTGCTACACCATAGCTTAGAAATAATCAGCCAGTGAATTTATAGCTTGTTACAGTGCACACATAGCGTGTCTAGGTTTGTTCCTGCGCTGTGCCATCCTCCTTCGAGCTTGATATTCAGAATCAAAAGTGGCTGCAGACAATCCTACATGCACCAATTGTTTTAAAGAGGATATTAAGACCAGTTCAGAAGACAGACATGGACGTTTTGCCTACCCTTTCCGACGCTACTTGTGAACTTGGTCACACTGTCACTCACACCAAATACAGTCTTCTTAACAAAGCTCGCTGCCCCCTATAGTCGGTAAAAACCTGTTAGATTGGACAAGAGGAAAGTCAGACCTTTGCAATCCCAATTCCCAATTCCTTGTTCCCATGTATAACAACACCATGGAAAGGTTCATAAAAGATGTCCGCAACACCAGAGCTAACATTGGTAAAGAGCCCGACTGGGTTACCAATGAAATCCGCTGACCCTAGGATACGATAAAGCTGTCGGAGGATATCTTGGCGGTAATGATATATGATGCGAGTCTGAAGTTCTGGCATAGTTAACCTCATGTCTTTGATACCCAATGCATTCAACTCCAAAGGCGCATCGTTGATGTTTCCAACGGTCATAGTAAGTGCATTGACAACGATAGCAAGGGGGTTCCGAATACTCAATCTGGACAGGCATGTGAGCAAAAGTCGAAAGGATTCATATGCTGACAGACACTGACTTTTCTTCACTACTGACCCGCTCTGTACGCATGAATGACAATGAAAGTTTAATGGGTTGAAGCTCTAATATTTCAAAGTACAGTTCTCGCCCGACAGTGTCATCAAGTGGTTCCGGGACAGTGTCAATGTTTTGAAGCAATACGCTTCGAGAAGCTTCAGTCTCCAGGAATATGACGAAGAAAAAGTTGCTCACTCCTCTGTGCCTCGTTCCCAGGATGTTCCTTCAATTTGGATCAGCTCATAAAGAGCAAATAATAGATCTTCGTCAGCTTCAATAGTCAACGCTTGCAGTAGGATAGAACAATATTTCACAAAAAGGACCCCATGTTCTACCGATTAAAACAATTCCAGGCAATTCCAGAGGCTGCTAGAGGAATAACTCACCTTGATCCTTCAACCAAAGAACGGAAATTTGGACAGTTGGAAGAGCTGCCACCTCACTGGATTCTTTTTTCACAGGAGTCGGCTGGACGACGACGGGATACAGCGCATCATGAAGCTGATTGTCTACTTGTACCATTCCACACGACATATTGAATGCTTGAGCAACGGCGCTATTCGTGTACTCCAGTTTGAGTGCATCCAGGAGAACATAAAGAACTTCAACCACTCGTTTGTTCACAAGTGAAACTCCAATACCCGCTAGATCTAGAGTTAAAGTAAGGGTGGGAGAAACTTGTTCGGCTACCGCTTCAAACGCCTCTGGATTGCTGGAAAGGGTGTCCTGCCGTGCAAGTACGACAGAACCACTTTGTGACCGCGGTTTGTAAACACTATGCTCTGGATTATAATCAGTGATGCGGAGAACCTGTCTATGTCCATTTGCGCGAATATCCAGAGAGACCGCAGTCATCCGATCATCGATCTAGTCTCGACTTGAGCAACGGCAGAAAAATAGTTAATCATTCAACGAACATTGAACTTGAAAGGGACTAGAACTCCAATCTCCATGATATCAACGACTCTACGGGCGTTTTTGATTTGCAAAACGATCTTCTTGTCCTTCGCCGCTGGATAGTCCCATGCATATGGAACAGAACTGTGACGACCAACGATATATGTTGGATATGTCTTCACAGAGGAAAGCTGCTCGTAAGAATTGATATCCTGGAAGGCATGAAAAGACTTTATGATCTTGAGAGACGATCACTGAATACGATTTACCTGCTGACCAAGTTTCACATTATAATCACTGTCGTTTTCAATAGTGAACGGCCACTCCTGAGACTCGGAAAAAGATACAGAAATGGTAGAACCGTCGATGCGAACGTCAGCGCGTACGAGTCCAAACTCGCTTTCGCCGTGATTAGGTATCCGCAAACGAAAGTAAACGGTTCCAATATCTTCGACATTAATTGGCGGAGACCTTTGGAGGTTAAGTATAAACTAAAGAACAAGTCATGCACTAAGATAATATTCACCATTGAGCATTCAAGCCAGGATATGCTATCGTAAACAGTTTTTCCTCGCCCGTTCGGATGATATGAATCGGCCTTCGTTCTTCCGGCTCAATAAGAGACCGATCTCGTGGAGGGGCGCCATGCTCGCGGAGAGAAATAGCTTGAGGAAGGTTATTCTTTATCATGAACCTTGGAGCTAAGGTTATGACTTTCGTCAACTTATACTTGCCGATCCCTTCACTCCAAGTTAGACCAACATGTACTTCATCTGATTTTTGTTTTTGGGAACGAATTACAAGCGCAGTTTCTGCTGCTGGAGCTTCTACGCTGATAATCTACGCCACCGTTATTCATCCTCTTCCTTGATAGCATCGAGTTGCTCACCTTTGACCACGCTGAGTTGCCAATCATAAATATGAATTCGTGACCATCTTGGGGATGTGAAAGCACTGAAACACGAACTGGATTATATATCAAATCTCAAGAGAAGCAAGGCAGAACTGACGGAAGGGAAAGGGTTTCGCGAGTGCGTCTGAACATTGATTATCAGAATGTATTATCAGATCATTAAGAAATGGGCCCAACCTGGATGCACTTCTCCAGCAACATCCTTAGAACCCGTACGAGTGGAACGGGCCGACTTCACGGAAAATGGAAGCCCAGTCTTGTTGATGACAATATAGGGGCAATATATTTGGACTTTAAAAGCACCACCGGATTCGGGATATCGGCTGGAGATTTGTAGGAACTAAACAAAGTGGGAAATTAAGAAGAAAAATTTCTTACACATAATTAAGCCCTAAGTGCAATTTCCTATTGTGCTGGTCTTGCAATATCAACCGATTCTCAATGTCAAAATCAGAGTGACCATCTGTGTTGATTATCGCAAAGTCGCTTGGCTTGAAAACTTTCGAATAGTTGACGGACTGAGAGGGACAAAAATAAAAACGTGACATACCGGAATCTTGAATATTGATGTTAAGTAGGACGAAATGACTGAGCTCCACTGAATGGACTGGCATAACGCCACCTTTTCTCAAGTAACTTCGCCAGTTTTGATCAGTATTTTTATCGTAGATACGATATTCAAGGTTATAGGGCAACAAATTCTCAAGCTCGAGGGGAGCTCTGAGTTTGATATTTAATTTCGGAACCTTCCTATGAAACGATTCAAGAGAGCAATATATGCATGTACTGCTGCGTAACTCACCCTACAACAGTATCATTCAGATCTGTTTTCACCCAAGCCTGAAAGCGGAAGGCTGCTTCGTTAGGATCGGTGTGTGGGCATTTAATAGTAAAGCTTCTCTTCGTCAGGAGACCCTCAAAACGTATGGCAGAACACCATTTGTAACCAAAGCCTTCTGCGGTGCAAGGACTGTATCAACACGAGTATGGCTTTGTTTAGAATGACATACGATCTGGCTGAATTCTGATCTTATGCTGTGCGACAGCCTCAATAGGAAGGGAATAGTCTTGTCCTGGAGCTATTTTTTCCAGCGAGTATACCGGATGCCCTGCGTCATCTACAACAGTTAGTTCCAGAGGGTAGAGGGTTTGATTCTCGACTTTATATGTGGACCCAATGGTGATGACTTTGACGTTATCCACAACCCTGACTTCGCAAAGCAATCTGTTGGAGTGATTTATTCGGGGACGTAGCGAGAAAACAAATTCTCCTTCGCAATCGACAGGAATGTTGCGTATTTGTTCCCACGCTTTCCCAACAATTTGGAGACCAATACTATGTTGGCCGGAAGAGACGTGCTATATGGGAAGTTGAAAGAGGATGGATGAAAATAGGTAAAACTGACCTCTCTCATCGTCTTCCAATCATCAAAACGCCAATCGACAATCTGATCGTTCAAGATTTTTAAAGCCCCCAAATCCTTATTGCCCGATGTATTCTCCATATCAGACCAGACAAGTATGGCCGAGCCTGTACGATTCCTGATGCGATACGGGGCATAGATGCCGCGGGATTTCTGCAACGGTTGATCATCCTTGATACCCCAAAGCTTTATGGATGTTGTGATCAATTCAGCCAATGTGGTGCTGAGATTGACATCCAGGCGCTCGCGAGCAGATAATGTTACGTTCGTACCCGAGGTGGCGTCTTTGGATATCTATTGTCGGTCAGAGAGTGCATGACAACGATGCACAACCTACACACCCCGACTGTAAATACCCAGGGATCGATCACTAAGTAGATGAGATTTTGATCTCGGACTTGAATAAAACCATGTACATACAAGATTCCCAGTGAGAGTTGGTCAAATTCCAATAAGTGACCTGAATGGCCATAGTAGTCGTGGCTTGAAGCTGCCGATACTATGTTAACTCAAAGAGGCAATATACAGAGGACACAAACCTCTCCGGACCAATCTTTTGCACCAAGGATGAATGGCTTCATCTTCAAGTGCAACATGGGCTGCTCATTCATGTCACTGACGAGCACAAAACGAAATCCATCAAATGAGCCAGTCAACTGGTGAGCATAATGAGCACCTCAGATATGCAATCTAGTTAATATCACCTGTTCATTCGAAATGAGGACACGGGCATTCCCAAGCGATCGATGCGAATTGCCAGGTCCAGCAGAGTCTGAAATCGACATAGACGCCGTATTATTAGCTTGCGAAAGATTCTCGGTTTTGGTTGAACCAAACAGAGAGATAGCTTTATTAACGATGGAGCTTATCACGTTAAGATCACCGTATGATGCTCGGAAGATTACAGGTTTGACTGCAATCTCAATGTTCGTCATCTTGTGCGATATAGATGACCTACTATCGAGGGACACCGTCAAGTCAACATCATCCAGAAATCGAACACTCTCTGAAACATTCCCCATATGGACGAGTGACATCCCCAGACGATTCACGGAAAGTGCCATGATGCCCTGGAAGATGGACTGAGAATTTCTGGCATGGTATCTCGAGAGAGACCTACCTGTTGCGACAGAAGTATCTGATTAACGGACAGTTTTAAAGCCTGACAGTTGGAATCCAAATCATTCTCAAGAATGCTGACAGACAGGTCATGAAGGTCTATGCGAAAGTTCAGATAGCTAATCCGTGTATCGTCTGCCGATCCAGAAGGGACTTTTTCTCCATCCATGCGAGCAGATTTCGACAAAAATGGGCTTGTGAAGAACGTGAGTAAGCCAAAGACCGGTTCAATGGCGAAGAGAACTTTGGGGGAATCGACAGAAAGGACCAAAACACTATCGTTTCCTCCAGACATCGTGTAGAGTATCATGAACTGATTTCGGTCGTGCTGTGCAGCGGGTATGATTTCTCGAAACCTCGTGTTTCCAGGGAGGGTGTTGCTCATTGTAAAAGATCGTAGAATGATTTGGACTTCCCCCGAGCCATCTGAAAGCGATTTGAAGCGAAGAGTATTATCATTGAGAGAGAATCTAGCGATTCCATGGTTTCTCAGATTGTTTTCCGCAGTAGCACTGGCATCATAAAGGTGAAGCTTGATCACATTGATTGAAAAAACAAGATCAAGTGATGTCCAAATTTGCTTTGCCAGAGCTGAAGTTGGCATTTTGAGCTCGGGCTCCAAGTCAACGGCAGCTTTCGAAGGCGTCTTTGTGTCCAAGGCGATCGCTGAGGAAGATTGTCCACTTGAAGAAGTTTCAAAAACTTTTGGAACGGATTGCGAGAGCTGAACAAGTAATTGATACTGCACCTGAGTGAGGTGAAGTTTGACATCGGAGACATTGATGGTAACCTACATACATTGATGCGTAAGTCCATCAGTACTTATTGCATTGAATGAAGCGAAAAACCTTTGTGTCTGGGTAATCACGATCATTTTCACGATCGATACCGGTCGTTTGAATAATGTCGGCGTTGACGTCAATATTTTCAATAATCTTCAACGTCGAAGCTTGATCATAATAATAAATTGATACAAGTTGCACCCCAGAAAGGCTGGCAGAAATCTTGTTCACATCCAGATGCAACGAATTTTGAGCACTAATTTCTCCTAATTTCATCACAAGAGTGTTCCGCGATCTAGACGAGTCTGAGGGAAAAACAAGGATAGGAGTCTTGATAGAAATCTCAAAGTGCATTCTTTCCATAGTCGATGCTGACTGGACGCGTACGGCAGCTTGAGCAGCGGCATCATAGAATCCTTTCAGTCTGGTGAGCTGAGTGACAAAAAGATAGATGTCACGGAGGGGCTGCTCTAAATAGTGAAGCTTCACTGAAGCGGCATTCAGATACACTGAAGATTTGAACCCTGGATATGATTCTTCGGCGGGATCAAAAGTCTGATATCGGAATTCGGCAAAACTCTGGCCCTCAATCGAGATGATATGATTGAATTCTTCCAATATGGCGTAATTTTCCGTTTCATTACTGAGAGCGAGGCTGCCTAATCTGCCAGTGACGCAGAGAGCTTGAGGGCTCAAGAAGATAGTCACATCAGCAGTGGACAAAGAGAGAGTGGCAAAGCTTCGCGATTCGTGTACCAGAATGACTGTAATCAATCTGTCAGATGCACAAATAAAAGCACCGCAAAATAGTTGTACCCTGTACGCTTGCAAGCTTCACAAGAATCCGGATTTTGTTATCTGCATCATCGTTTGTTTGTTTGTTTTCCTGAGAATCTTGACTGGTTTCGTTTCCACCGGCCATTGCTTCGTTGCTGACCTGTGATGCGAATGTCGTCATCACAAATTCATACAGAGAAATGACCGGCTCTGGAGCCGCGCGGAATATGAAGGTAGACACTCGAATATCGATTGTTTGGTCAATACAGTCGAAGACCGTCGCAAACTCGGGAGATTCTTTTTGCACTTTGGTGTATGCGACAATGAGTAGATCTTGGTGATCCAGATGGGAAGAATTCGTATCGGCGGAAGAAATGAACTTGAGAGACTGTGGCATGCATGATTGGACAAGGTTCAAAGCGAGAGATCTTTCGAGGAGACATCAGTCACACCTTCACACCGAGAGGTAAGTCTTCGGGAACATATAGACATACCGAAGATTTATATCAACTTTCAAGTCATACTTCGAGTATGCGAAAGCAAGCACGAAGCGTTCGAAAGAGATCTCACCCAAGGGTTTCTCCACATCGCCTGAAATGGACTTTGAAATCGTCGTTCGAAGGTTATCCACTTGAAATGTGAACTCAAACACACGTTGGTGTATATCTGGAAACTATGATCTATCATCAGGTAGTGTTCACGGTCACGTTTTCTGTGAGAACCTACCCCAGTAGTTCCGTCGTCGGCTTCAAAGAATAGATCTTCATGAGAACTATCATCTTCAGTATCGATCTCATCACCGTCGATTTCCACAGCATATTCTTTGTTGGCAGGACCAAACAGGACACGTGGCAATGGGAAGGAGACGGGCATTGAGGGGCCAGACATATCAACTTGAAGCTCCTCTTCATTCGCGAATTTAGGTATACAGACATCAATTAGTCGCATCAAAGCCTTGTACTTTTGATCGGAAAAGTTGACTCTTAGCGATGGAAGTTTGCCAGAAACCTTGAAGCGCGCAAGACTGAGTACGGTTGGAACAATTGAATTCTGAACTTTTAAATCGATGTTGATCCTTTCCAAAAGATGCAGGTGACCGCTGGATTTGCTATCAAGGGCGTCCAGACATGTTTTCAGATTGTTGCCAATGATGAACTAGAAGAGAATGAGTACTATGCCATCAATGAATAGCATTCTTGCAAACCTGGGCTGCATCCAACTTGACCAGAAACTTGTCATACATAAGGGATTCAAGATACTCGTAATCTTGATTTTCATATTTCTTATTACGCTTTAAGTGAAGGAACTCAGTAGCACCTTTGTCGACCAAGTCACTCTCGATTGAGATGTGACCCGCGTCGATAATCAGATGTTTGCAATCGTGGGACGTCACACTGCGTAGAATGGTTAGCATGTCGTATCAGTATGGAGACTCATGGCGCACTCTTCTGGGATGATGATGATAGGTGCATTCATGTCAACTCGGATATCAAGTGTCTTATGGGTTTGTAACGCGAATTCCAGGCCAGCTCGAGTCTCTTTACGCAATCCTTCAAACGTTTGACTTGCGACACTCTAAATTCTGTCAGCTGAGCGACACTGAATAGAAAACCACTATAAGCTGACCAAAAGAGCTTCGATTGACTCCAACTGGCTAGCGGGGGGCTTCAGAAACTGGTAAATTGCTTCCACGTAACCCCTATGGTATATGATCTCTAGGTGACGCATACGCATGGTCAAAGCACTGTCTGCTGTCTCATCCAGAGGGCTCTTTTCGAACTTGACGAAAAAAAAAGGATCGTCGCAAAGCTTCTCTTCGGGGTTCATAATGCTGTCTGCGGCATCATTCTTTCTCTCTTTGACCCGAACTATTTGGTTATAGAGGCTACCAATTGTGGTGTTATCAAAAACTCCTAGTTTTCCCAATGATATAGAGGCTTCAAAGCTGTCGGGTCGCTGCAGGAAACTGGCCTGGAATATGTCAAAGACGACATATATAACCTCCTTGACATCACCAAGAGGGTTGGTCCTAAGTGCAAATGATCCTTTGTTCAATTTTGTGGCAATTCGAGTCTTGAGAGAATCACGCGGAGTTTGTAAAGGATCCTCGAGGGCTTCCCTCTCGTCGTAATCCAGGACAGCGAACAGTTCTTTCCGTTGGTCTGCTGTCATGGTAGTCAAGGCGTAATCCTCATTCGAGGTTGAGCTCGCTGACGAGCCCCAGAACCAACTAGTCCAACTTTGCTGCGAAGTGTGACTTTGCCTTTCGCCTTCGAGCCTGGCGCGTAAGGCTTGATCCTTGCGCAGACGCGAACGCGTGAGGGACCTGTAGAAACGTATGTCCTCGTACGACAACTTCCTTTCCAAGGCATCGAGGGCATGCAATTCCTAACAGAGAGTGAAACTAGAACATCAAGAGCCGAGAATGGACTCACCGCCTTTGTAAGTACGTTCAAAATTTTCCTTTCAAACAGGTCTATATACTGGTGCCTATCATCCCTACGCTCGGCGAAGTAGCTCCATGTCCACTTGTGATTACGTTCACGGATTCCTTCCAAGACGGCTGTGGTTGCGAATAGTAGCCGAGCTTTCCCAGCACTCATAGAGTGATCCCGAGGTCGGTATTTATTGTACTGTGCAGTATATCAATATTCAAGCCGGGTGTAGAGAGACAGACATCACCTGGCGCTGGCGCACATAAACGTGGTACATGTCAAGTAGAGAGATGATGTCCCGATATTGGTTGTCGTCGAGAGCGACGCCAATCTCATCAAAAATAAGCTGGATATCGAATCGAGGAGTAATATCGTTGAACTTGTGATTGACGATGACCTAAACAATATTGATAGGGAAGACAAAAAAGTAAAGGAAAAACTTACGCGTCCCTCTCCAGACACTGGCTTAAGGATGAACTGGTGAGGACTATCACGTTCGCCGTGTGATATCTGGACAAGTTGACCAATTGATTGTAGGTGACGAAAAGGGGCTAACCATGTTCAAAAAACTTTCTTTGAAATCAGCGGAGGATAGTTCGGCGAGACTTTGAGAGTCTGTATCGAAGTACAGCGCCAAAGATTGCAAGTTCGCCAGCTAGAGAATGAGATGATAAGGAAACGAGTTGCGCGTCAGGACCTTGGATACCTTATGGATTGCCCCGGCGGTACTTTCAATAAATGCTGGATTCCAATCTTCATTGACAGAGACGGCTGTAAACCCAGAGAGGGTGACACCGGTGGCGAATGGATGCTACGTAGGCTTCAATAAAGACAAGGTTGAATGAGAATGAACGTACACCTGGAACACTCAAATTATCCTCATAACGCATATGTATATTTTTAATGGTTATCTGTAAATTATTGATAACCTTAGCAATGATAGATTCCCATAATCCTTGACTTTGCGCTGAATCAGATTCAAGAGTGAATCAACGTCTAACGTTGGTACTGCCTCGTTATCAAAGGTCGCACCTGGAGCTTCTGTCTGACTACGCATATGAAGCAATTCCGCATTCTCTATCCTCTCGAGCTTGGCAATATAGGCCCTTTTCTCGTCCTCTTGGGGATCGTGCGAGGTTTTGGATGAAGGGACGACTAGGAGGTATACGTCTTCAACTAGAACTTCCACCGGTTGGTTGCCAAGGTTGAGCCAGTGGAGGGAAAGAGATAGCTTTCCCAAATGTCCTGAATGAGATGTCATTGGTGATATACCCTCCTACTACATATGGTGTACCTTGAAGAACATCCACTGGCAGTCGAAATTTGTCTAAAGCGTCTTTCTTCAGTCGTAAATTGTTGAGGGTAAGTTGACCTGATTGAAATTGAATCATATGACACCGCAATATATGTAGATGTACCTTGCCCAATTCCATAATTTACCTGGTTGAGGTCGAGGTTCTCGACATAAGGTGCAAGAATTCGATTGAACAACTGGTGGAAGTATTGATTCGAAATCCGAGAAGTCAGTCTCTTATCCGAGCTCACCACATTCAGAACTTCCTTCCCGGGGTCAAGCCACCACATGTAGAGGATATTGTGTGGTGGCAATGTCTACTCGACTCGTCAGTCGTATACTAAGGAGAACTAAATGCTAGTTATGTAGAGCTGCCGTCATCAATCATTTTGTGCTTATGTAAGTGCCACATGGTTCGTCATTTCTGTTATTGGGCATTTCGCAAACGATTATTGGTGCAACGGCTTAATGCTTGGAAATCAACTCTGTACTATGCTATAGGATATCGACATATGTACGATCAACATCTTGGTTTCTCATGTCGCATGTCAGTCATGTAGTATGGCGGACAAGGCAAATTCCCCTCGATCAACTGCAGTGATGTCATGTCTGGTGTAAGCCGTCGATTTTTTCTTGGCTCGGCTCTGATACGAGTATCTCTTGTAAAACACTGCCTCAGCATGCCGATCGAACGCTCGAGGTGCAGTGAAGTTCTCCATAGATATTGCCTGCAACCGTGGAGATCTAGACTTGACTGCTTCCGATCCTTTCCGTTGGTTCCGGTTCGGGGCGTGATGTGACCGCTGCGACAGTATTCGGAACAGGAATATAAGGCCAAGTCGTGTGCCATTTGCCTACATCTATAAAGTTATCATACCCTGATGGTCTCAGTCCTTCCTACCGATATTCCCACTTTACCAAAGGGTACAATCCAGCCGAGAACGTTTTATGAGGTACATCACTTACAGCTCGACTAATCCCTCACTTGGCCTCACTTCTTTCGTGGGTGTAGGTGGGGGATCTATCGGACTCAGTCGAGCCATTTACACAGTAAGTTCGGTTCAAAGTACCTCTTCATTGTCTTTGATATCACCCGACCAGGTCTATCATGCGCTTGGGAAAAAAAGACATCCAATTGCATTGTGCTGTCCCTACATGGAGCTCTTCGTCAGACACTTGTGCTTATTTGACATATATTTCTAAGCCTTGTCTTCATAATGTCTGCAGGTATGGATTTATACGACCTTCATGAATTGCGTACAAGGTTCCTGTCGTTCATCCACAACGTGATACACTCTCTTCGCACATTGGGGGTGTGTAACTTTTAATCGCCATAGATCATTCTGACTGTACTTCAATGCTAGGTTCTTGCTACCTATCGCTTGGCACCATCAAGTTCACCTCTCTGTTTTGTCTGTGCTGTAGACCCTGGTTTGGAGAGCTCGCGGGTCACTGATATTGTCTGCAATCAGTTGATAGACACTACCCTCGGTAAAAGGTAAGTCTTCGAAGTTTTCCGCCGGAGGTTCCTCAAGTTGTCTTGCTAGAGAGAATGTCCTCCTTGACCTTGAAGCAGGTCCATGTCTACTCATTGCCTAATTAGACCACTATCTCTTTCCCCCTATTATTAATTGGACTCGACTTGTGTACATTTCGTGTATTTATAAAAATCGGATCACTCTACGCAATGCTGGAGCATATGTATTCTACATATCTCACGGAAGTGTGTTATATCGATATGAAGTTACGCTAGAATGATATGATCAAAGGGAACAAATTATGCGCTGTGTTCTAGAAAATTGCAATTGCCCGGAATTACTCTATTCATATCTATGTAAACACATGATTGTGAATTGTAAAGTTTGCTCGTGAATGTGACATCCGCTGTCACATCCATCCTCTACTTAATTCGTTCGCAAATTTTTTGACTCGTTCGCTCCTTGACCACTCATGGTTCTCCTTGCTGATTTCTTGTTGGCCTTTATTCCTTTCTCTCTTCCAACGCATTTGACGAGCTATGTGCCTGGAAAAACTCCACTTTCAACGACTCCTGCCGTGCTGGCAGCGCTCACGACCTACCTCGCTGTCATCTTTGGGATAAAGGCCTTCATGAAAAACCAGCCAGCTTACAAGCTGAATACACTCTTTCAAGCGCATAATGTCATCCTTAGTAGTGGCAGTCTTCTTCTTCTCGTTCTGATGTTGGAGGAGATTGTACCTATCATCTGGAGTGACGGTTTGTTCAGGTCTATCTGTGCAGCGTCATCTTGGACCCAGGTACGTGCTTTGATGCTCCGTCGCGCCTTGGCTTGCTAATCTTCGGTGTATAAGAGGATGGAGTTCTACTACATGATCAATTATTATTTCAAATACTTGGAGCTCCTCGATACCGTTTTCCTTGCTCTAAAAAAGAAACCTATGCGTATGTCACATTACGGGTCAACAAAATCTGCTGAACAAACGAGTTTACAGAGTTTCTTCATGTTTTTCATCATTCTGCTACCGCTTTGCTTTGCTATTCTCAATTGAATGGCCGAACCAGTATTGTCAGCATCTGTTTTCTTGATCGAATGTGCTTTTGTGCTAACAACATAATTTCAATCAAGTCCTGGGCTGTCATCGTTCTTAATCTCGCCGTACATGTTGTAATGTGTTAGTTCTTTCATCTTGTCAATGTTCCTAGAAAGGCTTACTTGTGGGATTTTAGACTACTATTACTATGCTACTGCAGGGGGTGCAAAGATTTGGGTATGTGGTTATGCTTTAACTTGGTGCCTCATCACATGAACGATTTTTACAGTGGAAAAAATACCTGACGACCATGCAAATCACTCAATTTGTCATCGACCTTGTTCTTGTGTATTTTGGAAGTAAGCCGATTTGGACATCCATGGTGTTCGAGCTAACTATTGCTGCAGCCTATTCACACATGTCCTTCAAGTACTTTCCGGATACCCTTCCCTTTGTCGGTGATTGTGCTGGCTCAGAAGATGCTGCTATCTTCGGTTGTGCTCTTCTGACGAGTTATCTTGGGCTATTCATCAATTTCTATCTGCAAACGTACAAACGGCCCGTCAGCCTCCCTAAGTCCGATAGACTTGCCAATGGCAAGGCCAATCGGTGAATTCCTGTAAATCCTCACTGATGAAACGATTTCTAATAGAGCATCCAGGTCCGAAACTGAGTGAAAGCGAAGATTAGGAGGCTATATGACCACGAGCATTATACCCTTGGAATATAATTCTGATACTAATTTGTAGACGAGTTTGGTTGCTATTAAACTAGGACTAGTTCTGTGCAACCATTGTTGGCACAAATATATTTGGGGGCTGTCAATCGACATGCGTTCCCTATGTCCATCGCATACTAGATGACTTTGAGTGAAATCGAGAAGTTTCGCTTCTTGACGATGCTTGAATTTGACACGGTAGGTACTGCACTCGAGCTCAGCGGAGTCACTCGGAATATATCTCGAGCTCCGACAGGTACACGATCAGCGACTGCAGATGCACAGGTGTGAATGTTTAATAATAGCTCGTCTGCACTCGTTCTTCTGGTGGCGACTTCAAACTCTTCTAACATCGTTGCATGTCTGAACGTTGTGATCCTATCGGGCCTACTACAAATCAGGAGTTTTTCCTTTCTGTTGAACTTTACCTATCAGCCGCTGCCGCCTTAGCGCTGCCGAAGGTAAGAAGAGGTAATTGACCGTACGTCTTGATCAGATAATTAAACCTTACAGCCGGTACCACGTCAACGGCGCGAAAGGCTTGAGCTATCAGCCAGTGCTCAGTCAGAGGAGAGAAAGGTCAAAGGTGAGCAGAACGTGCTTTTCCCCCAAACTTCATACTGAGTTTTAGTAGAGAAGTCCAGTTGGCTCACATTATCAAAAGGACTTCCAGGAGGCCCATGGCGGCCAGCTACGTGCAAGTTTTCTGCAGAAGGAGACCGATGTCTTCTCAACATCTACCTCGACGTATGTTTCTATTGGCTGTTACAACTCACAACATATTAATACTTTTTTCTTTCATCTTAGAAGAACAGGCTCTATCAGACGGTGTATATTCACCTTTTGAATCAAACCGATATACGTCAAGCAAACTTGTCACTGTTCAACAAGAAGGATTGCCTGAGTATCTACTGCATTGGGTCAGCATCGGCTCTCCTTTTTAATAACTCCTACTGAGACTTCATCTAGAGGCCAACGATGGACTTCAAACCTTACAGCTGAACCTATTTATCTTCACTTCCCGAGCAGCGAAACTTGTAACACCTGGCTCGCTCTTCTCAGGTCTTTTGCTGTGCCTGAAATCCATGGGCGATTGCTTTTTCCTGATGATGGTGGCTCGTATCGTATGTGGCGGCAGCTGGAATTGACTGTGGTGCAAGGTCGGGGTCTGGGTACTGTCAAGCTATTGGAAAATGGGTCACCTGGAGATGTCGGCGAATCTGATGATGTCACGGTATCCTGTGATGTCCATCTCAACGGTATTCTTTGTGGTCATACCTCAGAGAAGAAGGGGACAGATTGTCCAGATTGGCTCGAAAATTTCACATTCTCTGACTTGCCCCCGTTCGATTCCCTTGTCTTGCTGGTTCGGTGTGACAAGAAGACGATGAAGACCACAATAATGGGTTCTATAATCATTCCGTTGGCTCATTTCCGTAGAGGAGAGTTAGTTGAGGGCTGGTTTCCTGTCCTTCACAGAGGGCCTGCAGCGAGTGACTTTCAGGTTGGCGAGCTAAGGCTTAAGATTCTTGTAAACGAGCAAGTCTTTTCTATGATACTCTTGATTTGCTTTTGGCTCACTTGACATAGGGAGATAATTCTTCCTCAAACGGCTTACGTATCACTTCTTCAGGTATGTACTGTAAGTCTTCTCAACGTCCCTTGTCGTTCATCTCTTGTCCGCCATATGATAGACTTTGAATTCTCGTAACTTTTTGGATTGGATAGACGATTTGGAGAACAAACTCAAAATGAAAAATGTTTCACAACACCTAATGCCCCTTGCTATTGAACGAGATATAGTGATTAGTCATGTCGAAGAACTCGCTGCTCGTGAGGTTAATGCAGCTTCGCTTGGTAAATTTGGAATCTGAGCCGGACATGCTTAGCACTGAGGGACTTCGCAGCCCAGAACACGCTCTTCCGAGGGAATACTACCCTGTCTAGAGTCATGGAACTCTGTATGAATTGGTATGGGAAGGCATTCCTGGAGGCTAGTGTTGGAGGCGTCATTCGGAAGCTTTGCAGAGAAAAGGTCGCTATTGAAGTGGATCCCGCACGGAGAAACAAGGGTACAAAAGACATCGAGCGAAATTTTGAATTACTCACCACCTGGTGTCAAGAGTTTCTGGATCAGATCTATGCCGTAAGGACAGAGTGTCCACAGTGCGTTCCGCAGCATTAACATTTATTCAAAAGACTGACACTATACGAGTGAGCTGCGTCGCCTCTTCGAGATTTTAAGAGTCCTTGTCGAAAAGAGATTCGAATCAGAACTCTCTAAGGAATCGCATAAAGATATGCAATACAGATGTGTAACTGCTTTTTGCTTCCTCAGGTTCATCGTTCCGGCTATCCTCAATCCGCATCTCTTCGGGTTCCACCTGGGTAATAGATCATACCATGAATGAGTCAAAAGTTCTCATCTTGGACAGGTATACCTCCCCCACAAGTGCATCGTAGCCTAACTTTAATAGCCAAGGTCCTGCAAAGTTTGGCAAACCTGAATACGGCCACTACTGCAGTAAGTGAAACATCCCACGCACCAATTTCTCTTAACTGTATTGATTCGCACAAATCAAAAGAGTTTCAAAGAAGAGTACATGCGTGGTATGGCAGGGTTTATTGCCGAGAGCACGCCTGCCATGGTTAAATACATTATGGTGGTATCCACTGCGGACAAAGACCTAAATAATCACCAGGCCCCCAAAAACAAACGAGAACAACTCGAGATCGAGACCTACCTTCGGCGACGCTCCTTAACAATGCAGGTCCTGAACAAAGAAGCCATTCCACGGTTGCCAGACTTGGTGGACATTCCGCGGCATCTAGCATTCATTACGTCCGCTATCATTCGACATTCTGCGGAATTTCAGGCGCGGCCCAAGCCTTATGAACCTGCTGATCAAAAGCTGGGCGAGATTTGCTCAAAATGCTTGGACGTTGAAGAACAAGCTTTATTACGAGTCAGCCAGTTAAAGGCCAAAGCCTCTGGACACCAAATAAATTTTCCTTTGGGTATGTGTTAATGTTTAGTCAATATGACTTCTCTCCTGATAGCCTGACTTTTTCCTTCACTATAGGTTTAGACAGTCGTCGGCCACCTCGGTCGCCTATCAGGCCATCCACCGCCCCTTCCCCGATTAATTCCGACTCGTCCTTCGGCCGTCCTTTTCATCACCCATCATCATCCATAGCAGCTATGCATAACTCAGAACCTCCTGGCTCGCAGTATGCATGTGTACACCTCACATCTACTTCGACAGATTCCATCCCATCGTATGGGCTCTCGTCGCAATTGATTGATACTGATCCCACAAGTCGGCGAGTGCGAGAACTCTTCAATCTCAAAAGCTTTCTACGGCGATAATTCTGTTGAAGATATTTGAGGTATCGATATTCATGTAAAAGGTTTTAAATTGCCAAGTATTGCATGGTGATATACGAAGACGTGGACAAGGTTACGAAACAGTTTTCAAGAGACGTTCAACTGATTTGCGGACTTCAGTTGCAACAGTTTCCGAGGTACTTCTGACTGTTAAACGACAAAGCTGAAGTGCACGAGTTAACACAGCTAGAAGTGAACCACTGGAACACATACCTTGGCCTCCTTGTTGGGCTCGAGACGTAGAAGGCACCCTACCTTGCCTTCAACAGACATGTGTAAAACGCCAGCAGCAACAAGATTATTTGGGTTTGGATCGACATCATTGAGCAGACTGAGCTGATGGCCGGACACGACTTGCCGATACTTAGCCATGCCTAGGTGACCAGTATCATCGAGAGTAATCGGAAATATAGTCTGATCCTCTCGAGGAGGTCCACCTATAATTTTCCATCTCTCAAAAAAGTCAGACGGGCCAAGCTTAACCTCTTCAAAAAACTTCGTAATGACGACAGGTAGTTTAATTGATATGGCTTGATGTGAACCAGCCAAGTAAGAAACAGTGAGGATGGGAGGTGTCAAAAACATCCGTCTACATTCGACATGTAGAAGTTGTTGAGTCTGTATACGGGTTGCAATTATGCTGGGGGGCATTTTTGCAAACGTAATAGAGAGGGCGTCGGAATCATTGAGATGGATCGCCGTCGTAAACGACGTCAACGGTGCCGAAACTTTATTGCCAATGTAGATAGCCAACTGGCCCAAGTGTCCCTGATAACGAGATTTGAGACCAATTTGTACCTGGTCATCTTCGTACAGTACACCCTCTGAGGTATACGTGAGTTTGTCAAACCATTGGCTAACGTTTGGCCCGACTGTAAGACGTGGAGCCTGATTTGAAGACACGGGATCCACCATTGCGTCGGTTGTTTCCTTCGAATTGACAGATAAATCTAAACCAGCGAGTGAACCAATGATATCGTCGGTATCACCAATGGCCGTCCCCGGAGCGCCACCTTCTGGCTTCCGCTTCATTGCATCTCGGTCCAGGTTCGCCTCCTTGCCTCCATGAACCCAGACTCTTTTATCCTCTGTATCACCGTGTTTCATATTGAGTCGCCCCAAAAGGGCGCTCACACGGGGCGGGAAAGGCGGCATCTCTTCGCAGACGTTTTGAAGCAACTCGTCATCGTCTGGTCTCGATGCTAAAGCATAAAATTCGCAAGCACGTTGCTGTAGCTCCGCATCTAAGACATGACGATAACGCTCGAAAATGTTGAGAAGCTGAGGTTTGATTTCTGGGAATACATTCACCCATTTGATATAAGTGGACAATAGGAGGGATCGGGTGGAGGCGACACAGAATTGAGACTTGGCATGAAGGACCTGAAATTGTTCTACTGGGCTGTATCCAGGTTCGTTCGCAACAAGGTGACCATATTCGCCGAGAATATAACCTATCGAGTCAGTGAGAGCCAATCAATTAGAATGGTATGTCAAGTTACCTCCGACTTTGACCAAGCTTTCATGAGTAGAAGGCGCTTTCAAATGTTCGAAGACAACCCTAGCTGCATATTCTTGCAGATCCTCTGTGTTGGTCACAATTTGAACCACACGATACCAAACCTCGTCTCCAACGTGATCACCGGCCGCACTGATCAATTGCAGAATAGTGTCCACATACCACTTGTACGAGCTAGCATATTTCTCTGTCAAAATAGCAACCTTCAGAACCATTTCTTCGCGTAAAGCATAGTCCGCAATTTTGAGGTACCGCAGCAGTTCGCCAACAATGACCTCCGAATTATCAACATCACACATGCTATACAGTAGATCAAGAGCCCGTCGACGGACAGATATGTCCTTGTCTCTTAAGGAAAGAATAATGGTATTCTGATGTCGTTTGATAGGTTCCAAAGATTCTGCACGAGCTGCGAGATGAGCCATTGTGTCCAAGCCCAGGTATCTGACATTGGTTTCTTTCGAAGAGATAAATCGAGCGAGTAAGACAGCAGCTGTTCCGACCAAAGGAGAGGCACTGTCTAGATGAATAGCAAGACCAATCGCCTCAAAGAGTACAGCATGTTGTGCGTTATTGTGCTGCACATTGCGCGTCGGTTCCGCACTGTTGTTCATTATTGTCTGCAAGACCTGGTGGAGCACGGAACGAATTGTCGGATCCTCTGACACAGCACATGCAATCAGTTTACGATATCTCATATTTTGAACATTGCCTACCTGACGGAGGATAGTATTGTAGCAAACGAAGGAGCTTCACTTGAAGCCATGGAGATGGAACCTTGTAGTAGGCATATGTTGCAGAATACTCATGTTCAATGACAAGCTGTGAACGACGGATTAGTGATATTCGTTCATATGATAAAACGAACATACATACACGATGTAAACGATCTACTGCTTTTGTGTAGCACATAGCGTATGCGTCAAGATTGTCCTGAGCAAGAGCCATCACTAGACTAGTCGCGCATATTACGACACCCTGAGAAGTGATTACATTTGGTTTTGGATATAAAGGAGAATCAAGTTACCAGATCGGGGTCGTCCATGATAGACACAATCCTCAAGGCCCATTCAACCGCGGGAATTACATCAGCATGTTTTCGATAAAGACGAAGTAGTGTAAGAGCTGCCTTTTTCTTTACGAATGTTTGAGAAGTCCTGAACACAAAGTAAGAAAGAAGATGAGATGAGAGGATATTCCAACACACGGAGAAATGAGTAAACGGTGGACATCCTCCGCTAATGCTTCGGCCATCTCACTACCACCAACATTTGCAATCGCATGCAAGGCCAGGCAATTGTCAACCTCGGTGTTTCCGTCCAGATCTTTGCGGATAGAATTGACTACAAGTCGTAAGAAATCGGAATTCTCGTGCATCAACAAGGTTACTGCGAGATATCCCTGAAAAATGTCAGATTTGAATATTGCAGACAAACACAAGACCTACGATCTGTTTTTCGCTGTATTTTGAACTTGAAATGAGGTTTACAGCTTCCATATGGCCGACATCTACTTTGTATCCTAAGATATACGTGAATATAATTTTTGCAACATATCTCAATATTAACTGTCAATAGCAACAACAGGCTTTCTAGAAGTCAAGCAACTCACTTCTTCTTCTGGTAACCGTCAAGGTTACCATCTGGGAGACCTCTAAGTTAAAAAGTAGCGGTGCAGATCCATCGATGACTAGAAACCTTTGAATTTCTTCCGAATGTTCGCCATCTCCTTATTGATCCTTTTCTCCTCCAAATCTCGCACACGTGCACCGCGTATGTCTGCTATGAACTGAGTCCTTATCAGTTGCTCAAGCATCAATCAAGACCATGTTACATACTTGAGTCAGCCCACGCATGCTGGTAGCCATAACGCCGCGTCACCGGTAGGAAAGAGTCGGAACAAGAGGATATTCCTGTCAAAACAGTTTATGCAAGAGGAGCAATCAGAAGATAGTTCGAATACTCGAGTACACACCTAGTTCAGACAGAAGTGCCTAAATCTGACTTCTTGAATTATTCAGGTTTCACGTGGCTTGCAAAAAGTCCTCAATATTATATACATACGCTTAAACTGTTCGTTGAAGAGTCGAATTGGTACATCTAAATAATTGACGGTAACATACATTCTATTAACTAGTGTTATCCAAGAGAACCGATGTTTATATTATATGTAAGGTCAGGAATACAAAGGTGTATAAGATATATTAACGTTGTATCAGAAGTTTCTCAGTCTGCTAGGAGTGCCAGGCCTTGAGTGGAACATTGATCCTCCGATTGTCGGAGTCGAATATCCAGAAACCGAAGGTATGCGAGTAGATTGTACTGATGGTGAGCTTAGCGGTGTCGCTGGACGCGAATTTTGACGTGATTGAGAAGCCATTCGCTCCTCACTGTAACGATTAAGAATCCGCACGACGTCTCGAGTCATCAAGTCCAACTCCTTGACTTCTTCGCGCGATAGAGAATAATCTCTGTCCTCGTCCTCATCACCACACTCCGCTTCCTCTCGGGGCATTATCGGTATTGTACCTGGACGGTGTCTTCTACCCATCGTAATACCCTCAAATACCCTGAGCATACATGCCTCCATTAGTGTCTTCAGATGTGATACATCGTCTAACGCATCGAGATTGCCGACGATAGGTAACCAGTTATCACATTCAAGACCACGTTCTGTCACTTGAAGTTTGTACGCGCCAAAAAGCATGTAAGTCATGGGATCCAGACGAGTGGTTGTGACAAGGAAAGTCTGTGCGTTTGTAGATCCTGTCGATATATTTTGACGTTTTTCTGTGAAAGCATATAATTGTTTTTCGCCAGAAGCACCCGATTCTTGGTCCGAGCCCTCTCTCTTTTTATGGTTGACGCTTGATGGATGGATAAAGGTCGTCTAACGAAGAGTCAGCGATAAGAGACTCGGTAGACATCAAATATTCAAACCTTGTCTTGCGATGTACGATACGTCCTGTCCCCTACGCGTATGGCAAATTTCGGCTGAGAAGCAATAGAAATAAGAGCAGCTAGAAGAGGTAGCGAATCACCGTTCGCATTAAGTTCGGGTGGAACGGTGTACTGTGTACTTGTGGCATCGACGAGGCCACCTGCAGAGACATCAATAACCCCAGCATGATACAGGGATTGGAGAAGATGCCCCTTGATTTTCTGGATCATAAGGAGCGTTGGTTTTGCAAGGAAATTATCAACACAAAACCTATTGGCTGTCACATATTCACCGCGAGACTGTAACGCCCACCACGCATTGTATGCCTGTAAGGTGGCAAGGGCATCTGACTTGAAAGCACATGGGGACCATGAATTTTTCTTCGCAGCGGCTTCTGTTTTGAGATGCATAGGAGATACGAAAGGATCTCGATTCGTCAAGATAGCAGCCAAAGTCAGGGCCTGATCTAGACAGCGGAAAAAGCTTCCATAAAGTACCAAGCGACCCATCTGTGCCTCGACCGGTAGCTGTAAGAGAACACGGCCCAATGATGTGAGGTTTTTCTCTCCATCCAAAGCTCCTACCATCTGAAGATCCTTCATTGCTGCAGCAACTCGCTCGGGGGAAGGTGCCTCGATGGTGGCTGCCAGTACTTCCTCTACAGTCATACCGGGGAAGTTAAGAGCCTTCACATGCATGACAACGTTGCTGAGATCCACTCTTTTCATTTCGACCGTTTGGTAAGGGTTAAGAGTTTCCGAATGGGCACGACTTAGGATGCCATAGTATTCGCCCGAACGATGGCGTCCTGCTCGTCCTGCTCGTTGGTTTAGATTTGATGAACCTACCCAAGCGGATACAAGTGACGACATGTGACGCTCAGGATCGTACCGCTGTTCTTTGACCTTCGCGGTGTCTACGACATAGACAACATCAGGGATTGTAACTGAGGTTTCAGCTATGTTGGTAGCCAGTATGACGCGACGTACACCTGAAGGTGGGGGTTCAAATATGATCTGTTGCTCAGCGAGGGGGATTGTCGAATGTAGCAAGTGAAGAGAAAATTTTGACGAGTCGGTGAATCTCAGACCCAATGGTCCCTGCGGGGTTTGTAATGCGCGCTGCATAGCGACGATGTCATCCCAACCTGGGAGGAAGACCAAAACGTGTCCGTCATCAGAGGACTGGAGAACATGGGATATTGTCGCGGCGATCAGAGGATAAGGAAGCTCAAGGGTGTCTCCGTCCGTTCTGCTGCGAGGTGGCATTCCAAATGCTGCAGCAGCTGGTCCAAGTTCCTGGTTTAAGTATTTCATGACCGAATCTTGCTGAAAGATCCACTTGCTTGGTCCTTGTGAAAGTTTTGGAACGAAGTCGTCCAAGAAATACTTCGTAACTGGGAAGGACCGTCCTGGGATTTCAATAACTTTTGCCGGCTGACCGCTGTCATCTAGGAAATAGTTTTGGAACAATGTCGGATCAATTGTAGCGCTCATAAGAATTATTTTCAGTGGTTTGTTTCTCGCCTTTCTGTCTGCTAGAAGCCGCTTGAGGACAACAAGTAAGAGATCCGTGTCAACATCACGTTCATGAACTTCGTCAACAACGATATGGGTGACGTCGTCGAGATTCCGGCTGCCGGGGTAGTTCCCACCAGATAGGGCAGTCTGAAGCCGTTTCAAAAACACGCCTGTGGTGCAGAATGTGATGCAACCATGTTCCTCCGGTAATTTGGCGTCAAATCGGACTTGATATCCAACCGAATTCCCCAAGACTTCGCCTCTTTCTTTTGCTACACGATCCGCGACACTGATTGCTGCTAGACGGCGAGGTTGCGTACAGACAATGTTGCAAAAAGCCCCGTTCCCACTTTGAATGAATGAATCCAAGATAAGTTGAGGGATTTGGGTTGTTTTGCCAGAACCTGTAGCAGCCATACAGATGGTGACCTCATTATCACGGATATGATTGATGACAGTCTCAGCACGAGTGAATACAGGCAGTGACATCCTTACATTCCGTATTCGTTCCATTGCTGGATTGGCGAGGTAATCTTGATAGCGGGTGAGCAGTCTCTCGGACTTGACTGCCATGACCTCTTGGTTATACCTGCGTAACGGAAGGCGTGGAGCAACGACAACCCCAGTGTCCGCAGATTTCAGAGGCATAACAGCTGGCCGATTCCGATACAGTTTACTCTTCTTTATATCCGCGTTCAGATCACGAAGTTCATCGTCAAGCCTATCGCTCATCTGAAAATAGACCTTGGGAGCTAAACCAAGGTCTGCACCAGATTTGGCTGCCTCTACGAATGTTTTCCAAAGTTCCCCATCGCAACTTTCCAAATACTGCGTCACATCGAGGTAACATGCAATCTGTGCGCTCTTCTTGGTAGCAGCGGATCCAAGACCAATTCTTCTACCTCCGACGGTCATGATAGCCTCCCAACCTCCATTTTTATATTTTTCTTGAAAGGTTATGTCAGGCTTACCGAAGTTGTATCGTCGACAGTAATAATCCATGAAATTGCGTGCTTGCTCGTAATGCACAACGTCACCATTAGAAAGCGTAATCTCAGTCTGATCAACTTTTTTGGGCCGCAATTTTGCAAGGTTGTCAAGCTGGAGTGATCATTGAATATAGCGTTGGCGGAATGTGGAAAAACCTTACTAGGCCAAGCGTTTGTAATTGATACACAGCGGAAAGAGCTGCAAGCCTTTCTGATTCCTTCCTTGAAGAGTGGTCTCCTGTTCCAATGACCGGCGTTTCCAGATGCATTGTAACAGTTGTCCTAAATGACAGACAGAAGAGATTATACCTATGTCGTGGGCAAAAATGATTCCAACTGACCGCCAGGTTTGGATCGTTTCGCCAGTTGTTTCATCAGACACATGTCCTTGAACAGATTTGTATGTTGGCATTTTGTCACAGGCGACTTGAGCGACGTTGCCCAAACTGGATTTCGGAGTTGCTTCATGTCTAGGCTTTATATGGGAGGTACAAAATGTATGTCGGATGTGCGCTTCGTCGTGCATGGGACCATCAAGTGTCCTAAATGAGGTCAGCTTTGGGCCTCCTCGTTTCTTGAGGGGGCGAGACAAAGAACTTGACGCAGTGGGATGAGGGCGAAAACCTCGAGGTCCCTGCCGCGTAGATGTATGTGGTGCCATCGATGATGCAGAATGGGAATTCTTGAAACCTTTCGCTCGTCGTGAGTGTGAAAAAGATGAAGTGTCAGGGGTGCCAATACGAGGCACCTTGGGGGATTCAGGCTTAAGCTGGTCTACAGATTGTTGAGAAAGGGGTCGCTTGATTGAGTGAGTTGTAGGAGACGAGATGACGCTTCGAGTGGAGCCAAATTGCATGAGGCGATGCCTTTGCCGCAACAAGAGAGCAAATCTCATAAGGAATGAGAGGCGGCGGAAAACCTGGGAATATAGAATAAGACACCATCACCGTCAGCTTTGAAGGCATGCTCCGCGCACCTAGACCAGCGAATTAGACGACGACAAATTGGATCGAACTAATGATGCCCAAAAAAATTCGCCACGATGTCGGATATTGCCGAGAATCGTCCAGATAATCCCTGTATACTATATCGTTGAGACGCACACATGCGTATCAGTTAAGAAAAAATATTGTAATTAATCTAAAATATATACAATACATTTTCGTGATACTAAGGCAGCACAAAGCCCTCGAGGTTTTTGAAGCCGGGCAATGTTCACACCGCGGGACTAAGTGTCATGATACATACGTGATCTCCACCGATGCATAGTCGCCGATAGATATGTTTTCCTTAGTTTAATCCACTTCGTCAATAAGTACCTGCATGATTGATTATAATGTTTCAACAATAAATTTCATTGATAAAACTAAAACCTTCTCATGCTGCTTTGCAAATCACTGATGCAGGCCTAACACCATGCCTATGAGAATTTTGTGATAGAAAATGATTTTTCATAACTGATTTCCATCAATTTCAAATGATATGCGAGCAAAGAAATACTGAGCTGTTTTCAAGATCTTAGAAGCCCAAGAATTGGGATGGCACAGCATCTACGCACTGTGAAACCTCTCACTCTCGGTGGGGAGATGGATGACAAAAGGGTTTGACTGATCAGGAGACCGAAGATTTCGCGGTGTTTGGTATCATGTGGTAGACTAGATATGTGCCAACAATTAGAGCACGCAGGAAGTGAAGAGGGCAGTATTTTGCTCCATGAGGGGCATGTTTCCGAGACAATGATGAGTGACAAGTGAAGGACGTTATAACGTTTTGCCTAGAATGGAACGCGTCGGGATTGCCTGTCCCACTGAAACAAACATGGTTACTATCCTGTGACTTGTTATGCAGAGTGGACAAGGCTCTGATACTGCCAGTCATTTACAGAGCGGGAACCCCTAACCGCTACATACGGTCACGTGCGAATGCAGGCCATGAAATTGTGGACAATATTAATGATCAAAACCATGCATCCATTCCCACCTCCTTTTTCCTCCAGGACTGACGATGCTGCCGCCGATGCTGCTCGCAAGCGCATAAGAATAGTCAAGTCTCGTCGTGTCATCTCTCTTCCTACTCTTAAGTATTGGTCTCAGTCCAAGACCCCACGCTCTCCTTCGCCACATATCACTGAGCCTAATCAAAACCCCTCAATTTCTAGTTCAATATCTCTCGATCCCGCCTCTTTAAGTGCCTCGGACTCATTTACTGATAAATATAAATGGGCCGTAGTATATGAAAATCAAAGGGGGTGAGTGGAATTCGCTCGGAATCTTGTTGTGTATTATTTGACAACGCATCAGGATAACCTTGTTTTCTATTCCCTACTACTCACAACGTAGCTTGCTTCCTTTTGATCCTCCTCCCTTCACTATACCTCATGCGTCTCATGCATCGAAGCAAGCTAGCATTTCATTAGAAGACTATCCCTTACCAGACGGTACTTGGAGATGGGTATCCAAATGTTGGATGATTGACATGCGCTCCGACACTGGAGAAGTCCAGCACGATGGCTTCGAATACAATTGGATGTTTCGCGCCCACAAATGGAGTGCAGAAGTTGGTTCATTAAGCGCTGGTGGTTGGGTGCGTAGACGACGATGGATTAGGCTCATGATGAGGCCGGCGGGACTTCAGATATCACATCAGCACGGATGCGAAGGTCAGAGTACATCCAGTGTTCCAATCAGGACCATGTGGTATCACCAATCAGTCGAATCCTCGTTGTCTAATCTCAAAAAAAGTCTTCAATATGATATGGAGCATCAAATTCTGGACGACAATCTAGGATGGTTGACCGAAGATGTCGAAGGAAACTGGCAGAAGTGTTGTTCACTCATGAAAGATTTGGGTCGAGATGGTCGAAAGCTTGAATTGTGGAAAAAGTGGTTGCTCGAAGGACGGTCGGGTGAGAAGGGTAAAGCCCAACACATTGAACTGGCAGGCGACATCACACCTGATGGGGCTGATATATCAACTGCGCCACCTCCACCAAAAGAACATCTTATACCACTCCTGCGTTTACATGTATGTTGCGAGGTATCCGAATTCGTGCTTTACTAAATTTCCTGCACAGGGCGACGCGCTGTTACATTCCTTCATATACCCAGAATCTCGTGCCAACTTTGTAGATATGCTTCGAGAAGCAGGACTTTTTCATGTACTGCAAACCACTGGAGGAAGCGGGGTGTCGGCGAGTGCTGTGGACTTCTGGAGTTATTTTGATGGGAAGCATTAGTTCTCATTTTTTGCGAATCTGTCCACGTGCCGCCTATTGCAAGGGAGAGAGTATCACATGTCATTTGACTCTGGAGACTTAGTTTGGTTCTCGCTACCTACGTAGTGAATGGAGTATGAATTCCAAGTCATGGTTCCACAGTCATCCAGTCCAAGCAGCTCTCAGAACATACGCTCTCTCTCTTTCTCTCTCCTTAGGACCTTCGCTCCTTCCCTTTATTACCCCGTTCCTGACCGGTAGATCTCGTAAAACAGACTTCCGAGCTTTCATACGAGTTTTGGGAAGGGAACTGGGGCTTGATGGTTTTGCATTCGCCATGACACTGTCGGTTGGAGGTGGGCTCGTTCTACGTGAACTCTGGGCTGCCCATGACAGCATGCCCGAACAGCTTGAAACATCACACCAACGGAGGAATTTCTTTACAAGCCTCTCACCTTCCCAAAAAACATTCATTGCCAACGTGGCATCTTCTTCGTTGGGAATACTCCTTTTACAAGCAGGAAGACGACGCTCATACCGTTTACGCGACAAGTTGCTCTCTCCAGTAACAGTCACTCTGCCCTTAACACCACCGGCATCGACTCCGAAATCGAGAATTCGGACCTCAGATACTCTCGACCTTACTCTTTTGCTACTTGTTCGTGCAGCGGATTCATTACTTCAGAACTACATACGAAGGACTACATTCATCAGAAATATTCATACGAGACTCGCCGGAACCAGAGTTTCGCAAGGAAATTCTGCAGAAGCAGCTACGATCTTGACATCCCGTATAGATGGATTTGTTTTCTGGGCTTGCAGCGCTAGGTGAATCCTCATGTCGTCCATCGAACATTTTGTTTAACACCTGGTTAGGATCATGTGGTGCTTCTTCTATGAACCCGAACGGTGTGTTTGCGTGATACACTTGTGGTCAGCTTTTTGACATCATGCAGACTTCCAAAGTCGTATGTCAAGTGGATAGCTACCCTGGCCAATCTAGACGGTCGTGTCATTCACACTTTGCAGTTGCTACGAGAAGGAAAGTGGTCGTACATCAAGGGCTCTGCAGTCAATCCCGCCGTCCTTACCGGACTATCCAGGGAACTAGGGTATAAGACATCCTGGGGAGACCCTACGCTGGTCCCAGCTTATGGGGGAGTAGTGGCTGACGCCGCGTGGCAGTCTCTTGGCGTCAAGAATCGTGCGGGAGTTGGTGGGATCCCTTGTGAGATTGTCCACGGGTCCATTGGCACAGGTTTCGGACTGGAAGGAAGCTGTACTGCCAACTCTCTCATCCGTGGTGTCTTGGCTTTCTTGGAAGCCATTGTTATTTACTTACCGGTTCGTAATGACCTTCCTTGATTTCTGTAACCATTAACCCTAGCTTGAATGATTTTCAGACTCATTTCATTCCCATTCTTCTCACTCGCCCTCGCACCCTACTCAACGCACGTAGAACATTGACCAAGCTCTTTGGAGCCGTGCGAAGCGCGACCTTCTTATCTAGTTTTGTGAGCTTGTACTGGTTTTCAGTGTGTGTCACCCGTTCGCTTGTTCTGGCTCGTCTCTTTCCCTGGATTTCTCATGATTTCTGGGATGGTCCTTCTGGTTGTATTCTTGTCGGTAGCCTGATGTGCGGAAGTAGTATATGGGTTGAAAATGGTCGCAGGAGAGGAGAAATGGCTTTATACGTCCTCCCAAGAGCGCTCCGTGCATGCCTACCAGATGCTGTATTCAATACACGCAGGAGGATGGCACATTCAATCGAACAGTCAGTTCTTTTTCTTTCTTTTATCATGTACTCCAATCTCCAATCGTGATTTCGACAGGCTTGTTTTCGTTGTATCAATCTCTACCCTCGTGACAGCGGCAATTCATCAACCCAATACCCTTCGTGGTTTATCCCGCTGGACACTGTCATTCATACTCAATGGACCGAGGAATGGTCTTTGGAAGGAGAAAAATCGTGATTCTAGTGCAACAAATATCTCGTCTGAGGACTCGGCCAATGACGTGGATACCCCTTCATTGAGCATACCCTGATCAGAGACATCTAGCATCGGGTTTGTTAGCCGCTCCAGAGATATAATACATGATCATCAACTTCCTATGTGATGGTATTTTGTATGTGTGACGAATCAAATGACCAATCTACACCATAAGCCATGGACTTGTGCTTTGTAAAGTACTTCGTGACATGGACTTGACTAGTCAAATCGTCGAGATCAAAATGAATTACTTTCACTTCGTCGTGACGAGCAAATCTTCCCTAAGGATGCCATTTGACGCGCCATGCACCTCCGCCAATATCCACGTTTGTGAATAGGGTCAAGGTTTTTCGGGTGTCGAAGAGCCGAACGGTATTGTCATCATTTGTTAGGCCCGAAGAGTACGCTGCAACGCAGCACGTCGAAGGCTAATAAACGAAGTTGTATTGATTATTAGGAATACAATGTTTGTGAGACATACCTAATAAACGAAGTCAATAGAAATAGGGTGGTGATCACGTGTATGGTGTCTGGTACAGGTCAGGTTTCATGGCGCTCATGTCATTTCCTCACCTTCCGACTGCAATGAGGTTCTCTAGGTGAGGGTGGTTTTGACTTGAAGTTATACCTGCATCAAAACTAGAAACGCATTGAAGCTGGGTATAGAGCGTGTGATGAATAAAGATACGGTTTGTTGTTGAAAATAGACTGCAAGAAACTTTGACGGATACCCCAGGCCCGCAATCTAAGGTCGTCGCCACCTGGAGTTTGAAAATGGATGTGTGGATCTCACTCCAGTCACAGAAATGCGAACTAGCCTACCTGAATAGAAGATGCTTGTATTCCAGTAATCCCTCGCAGCTCGAAGTCATGTGCAGGCCATGAATTGGAAAGAAGCCCCGAATCAGACAGGGAGAGTCAGCAAAGCGAGCCGTTCGAGAGAGTGGTTACAAGTGAACCTAACGCACTTAGAGAAGACAGGTTAGTCTGAGGCTTTCATGTCACCCTAGCCCTACATTCCAGCAGTTCTACGATTAGACCAATCCAATGACAAAACATAAGATATCCGTTGAGGCGTAAAGAATGCTATATCGACTTGCTTCAGCAGTTTCTAAAATCAAGTTTAACCCAGTCTGGACTAAGTCAAATCGGTATGAATACTTCATCTGCTTGCAATTCGTGTCTAGTAATGCTGCCCTCTGAGTAGGCGATGCCCAGCATAGGACTCGTAGATGCCGATCTGTGAGAACTTGAGTCTGATGGTTAAGGTCGACCGCTTTTCCATTGTACCAATAGTACTATCACGTGTAGTGGCGTGCAAAACGATAGAGAGTTGCAAAATGCAGTTTTTCCAAAGATTGTGACAACTCTATATTCGATCCTCTTGGATATTAGTTCAATTATATTAGTCTACTTTGGATCTTGAATTTGGTGTGAATTTAGCTTGGTACTGTATTGTGATTGCTTGATATTTATGCAATTCCTGGCAAAACTGCTCTCAGGCTTAATCTCTAGCCTGTAATTTGGCTCAAGCTGTTGGGCACAGACTCATTACACTATAACAAAGGCCTGACCTGAGTTTTGAGGTACCTCATATCCTTGAGAGGAGTGTAGAGTATGAACTTGTGTGAGCGTGACGCTGTGTGATTTCTGTTTGATCCAAATTGGAAGTCCGCTTGTTCCGCTGAGCACCTGTCGCGTCGCGTCGCACGCAGTTTGTTGATTGAAGTTCACTTTTTTGATTTCTCAAATCAGAATTACGCAGACAAAGGGATCTGAATGAGCCATTTGCTGGTACGTTGGCTTCAAAATCCAAGCCTGATTTAAAGGATATTGCGCAAGCTCTTGGGCTTGCATCTGATGGTCAGAAGAAGACTCTAGTAGACAGGATCAATGCTCACTTCGATGGACACCCTCATCTTCGCAAAAATTCTCGGTTTGAAGGCTTGTTCAACCAATCTCGTCGACGGTCTACTGCTCAAACCAATGAAAACCAATCTCCTTCCTCAGCACCACCTCTGCCTGCCTTTGCAACCACACCCTCCTTTGGTAATCCAGCCCCACTTGCCATGAATATTGTCAACTCACTCCCTTCAACATCCATGTCATACCTTACACCTTCAGTACATCCTTCTACTTGGCCCACCCATTACCATATGCCATTCCCCTCATTACCACCCTCAGGTACTCATCATAATCCCTAATCTTGATATACATGTCTACGGCGTCATCCATCCTTCGACTCCTTACTTATTGTTCAACATATTTAAATATTCATTATAATCATTGACTATTCACTATAATCATATATAATTGCCTACCTACATATCTTCTTACAAATTTGTATCATATTTCTCATAATCTTGACCTGATTCTGTGCTCACAATGTCCTCATCCCTTGAGTTGCGTTAACATGTGCTGAAGCGGAGATACAATTGGCAGTGTGACACACCATGACAAAAGTTTTGCAACTCCCTGTTTTTGGGTCCTCGACATTCGGCTTCCTTCCAAAGAAATTCCACACCACTCTACCACAAAACCAACTTGATAAGTGTCTAGCTACAATACTAGTCTAGTGATTCCTCAAGTTTGATCAGAAAAAGGTGTCTCTGATCTACTATAATCATTGATTTGCTCAGAATTTTGCAACACTCAGTTGGTGATAGTAATCGGTATTAGCTGACAATGCTGTGGGGCTGATACAAGATCAATGATCACAGATTCTGATCCAGGATCATTGATTATGGATCATTGATCTGGAATCAAACAATCAAACTTTTGTCAACTCAGCATCCATTCCCACCAAAGCAAAGCCCTCTGCACACGCTTTCCTCCTCACCCTCAATGCCTACTCCCCTGCAAGACAAACAGCCATGACAAATACAATGAGGGAGAAGAAGGACAGGAGGGTGGAAAGGGATACCAGGAGCAGGAGAAGGAGAGCAAGGTCGATCAATGGAATTGATGTGGAACCAATTGAGACCCATGAACAAAGCATGGCTCACCCACAACCTCTGGCAATACAAAACAATGAATCATGCAACCAAATAATGGTCCGTGCACAAAGGAAATGCTATAAAAGGAGAGGATTTAGGGGAAGGAAGGGAAGCAAAGTGATTGCCACAGTGTGGAATCCCCAGCAAGTGGGTTCTTTGACCTAGGAGCTCTAGTTTGTCTTCCAGGCTTTGCAATATAATTGTATTTGAGCCCCATTTTGAGAAACTACTAAGTTTACTTGAAATTAAATCAACAATCTATTATAACTACACTATTCTAAAGTGTGTGTGATGTGTGTCTTGAGCCCCACAAACTTGTGATTTGGAAAGTGATCTGATCAGATAAGATTAAATTATATAGGATCTAATCAAAATCTTCGATCTCAACAAGTACAATCTGCATCACTATCATGTGTGTTGCCTTCAGTTTTGTTATGACACTCTTCTTGAATGTATGCATAGAGTATTAAATGGAGAACTGAGGATATGATTTTCAAAATGATTTTTGGAGAGGAATCCTTGTCATGGACTTGTATAGTCAGCTTCAGAGACTTGTTTAGGATGTCTTTCAAGGGATTACTGATGAAACACTTCTGGCACAACCATAAGTATACAATGCATGCAATCGTCAAGTTTCCTATTGAATTGGGCAACCTGATAAGATAAACAGACAGTTTTGTAGAACCAATGAAAGAGTCCTTGAACTGCAACAATCACATGGGCATACCTAGAGAGAGGAGGTGAGTGAGACCTGTTCCAAAGAGAACTCTCACTTTGACCAAGTCCTCTAGGTAAGTGGGCTACAGGCAGAGAGAACTACTCTGATGACCAAGTTTTGGTAGACTGGAGTGGGCTACAGTACACCTGTACATACTCTTCTTTGTATACCCACCACCATCTCCCACAATATGAGCAACCCAAGGGGTGGGACAGGCTGCAACAGCTCTCCTGAACAGACCCTGGTCAGTTAGTGGTATTGATACCAGACAAGTTATGGCAAAGGACTTGAAAATTGGCTGCAGTTAATAAAGGTTACAATCTAATCACCGCCACAACCACTTCACAAACACCATCCATGCCTTATTTTCTTATTATTGTTCAATTTACATTTAATCCTGCAGGCTGCAGCCAATGACACCTTGTTTCACTTTGTGCTCATAGGCAAGTACAATTATTTACTTATATTGATGTTGTACTTCATGCTCACTGCGCTCATTCACTAGTCTCTTAAGTCATGCATCATGTTTGAGATCCCTCCTCCTGTCTCTATATGAACATTCCATGAACATTCCATTCTACACTTTCTTCAATTTCACACTACTACTACTACCTCCACAACCCCTCATAGTCAGCTCAAGTTTTGGCACCATATCTTTTTCAGGATTGGGTTCTGATGCCTGAGAACTTTCCAGGACTCAAGAAATCAGCTGACATCTCACTAAGTCACTATTTCCCCTTTCATTATCTCATTCAGCAGCTCTAAATTAACTCTGAATGTTTGATATTTCTTTGTTCTATTCCATAAACAAGTTTCAAAAGATTCAAAACCCTGTCATGACCAAGTTAGGCATGTTTAGTGGGTATAATGTATATAATGTATCTATCACCCATTACATGATTCCAATGCACAGCCAACTTTTGAATGTTGATCAAACTTGTATACACATCTCATATGCTCTTCCCAACAAAAGTCTCATACACACTTGTCTACAATGAATAAGCAGTGCAATGGCATGTGCAAAGGCTATGATGTGATGATGATCACAAGTTAGGTCTACTCTGTTACAGAAGCTCCACCACCTATAGCTGTTCTTTCTGATAGTTACCAGTCCATCATGTGAGCTGTCTGTATTTCACCTTTTGCTATATCATCATGGTGTCAGGTTCTGCTGACCATGGGGGCTCAGACCACTGGGCAAATCCTTACTTGGCGCACATGAAGTCTGTACACACAACCAGAGTGGCGAGCACAGTGTACAGACCAGGATTGATGGGGCAAGAGTGAGTACAGAGGGACTGAGACTAGTCCAAAGGGCTATCAAAAGAACTCTGGGGGCCAGGAACAAGCTCCAGGGTGGGAAATCAGTCCCAGGAAAGCAAGTGTAGGCAGGCCAGGGTTCAGATGCGGGACTTGTTAAGTCCTGGGGCTAGGGCATAAAGGGGGGAAAGGCGGGGGACGATTGAGAGAGTTGGAGGCTTGAAAAGGATGGAAACAAAGAGATGAGGAGGAGGAGAGGAGGAGAAAGAGACAAGAGACTGAGGCTGGAGAGGAAAGCAAATAGATTGAGATGAGATGAGACGAGTAGTACGGAAATGGGATAAATGAGTTGAGTATGAGATGATGGAAAGATAGAGATGAAATGGATGAGATCGATGGAAACAATAAGAGAACTGGATAGAGACTGAGAAGTATGGGTAATATCAACACTACTGTACCAGATGCTACATTATGACTTATATATGAGGAGGCAGGCATGCTCTAGGGCTCAGGCCCAGGCTCTGTGGTGAGCCGCAGTGCAAGGGTCCTTGCTGGAGCCTGGGGTTCATGCAAGGAGCAGTACAGACATACCAGAGCTTTAGCTGAAGCCCAGGGACTGTGCAAGGATGCTGCAGGTGTCAGGGTTGGTTGAGTGGCATAAAGGAAGCTTACAAAGGAAGGTCTTGCTTTGGGAGCACGGGAGGCATGGACAATGTGGGGAGGTAAGGAGTTGACTGAAGAGGAGGTGCAGGGCATGGAATTTGGGCTGGGGTGATGTGTCGATGCATGAGTTGTGATGGTTGCCCAATTGGGGAAAGGAGGGCGTTGGGGCTTGCCGGTGATGGGCCAGGGATTGCTGGGGTTGGTACGGATGGTGGCATCAATGGCTGGGGACTTGCCGGGGCGAGCGCTGATGGTGGTGTCAGCAGCCAAGGATTGCCAGGGTGGACGCTGACAGTGGCATGGATGGTTGGAGTTTGCTGGAGTTGGCGCTGGTGTGGTATACGTGGGCAGTGATGGGTGTTGATGGCCATTGATGTGCTGATGGCCGCTGGAGATGGCTGGTCTGGGCCTGGGTTTTGTGGAGCTGGCCTGGTGAGGTTGAGGGTACCAAGGCCGGGGCTGGATATCGGCGGTGGTTGGTGGATTACTGGCAATGGTGGCGGGTCGTGACACATGCCTACAAACAAGCCACAAAGCCCTTCACCCAGATAGCTGGAAAGAGTGCGCTGGGGCATGCTTTCAAGCGTTTGAGCCACATGCAGGACAGAGCCCCCTCAGAGAAGCACTGTCCGCCTCCCAGCTCAGAATCAGAGTCCGACTCACACTCACCAGTAGATTCAGAGGAAGATAGATCCTCAGAAAGTGAGTACAGCTCATCAGACAAGAGCTGTGGGACTGAGACCAATCAGTAAGGGGCAAATGATCACACCAGTAGCGCAGGTGGCAGGAAAAAGAGTATGCAACACCGATCCATGTTGAGGTCCTATCTGTAAGGGCGACCTCCAGAGGTTGCGGCTAAGTCACACAACTGGCAGAGGGGAATCCAAAGTGTATTAGAATGGTACCATACAACAGGAAATGTAGCTAATCACCTGGCAGAGGGGAATCCAAAGAGAACAAGTCTAAGGACTCCTCTGCCAGAGTGCGGCGCA